>CM050169.1:155432680-155630180 GCA_027410445.1 Discoglossus pictus
GCTACAAACAGGTGTTTAACCCCCTTGCGAGTCCTATCTGGTACTCGTAGGATTTTCTTCTACATTTGCCATTGACAGGTTTGAAGACAATTGCGAGCTATTGTAGCAATTGAATAGCGATCTGTTGTAACATTTATTGGCTTGAAACATCAAAGGCTTAGATGGGTCGGAGTTCCGATTTTGACAACCGCAGGGATTTTGAGCTTCTAACCTGCAAACCGATAGCGGGTAGCTAAAAGATGCCAATTAAATAGCAAAGCTGTGAAGAATGGAAGTAACTGTGGGTTTGAATATGATCTCTTATCAGTTCTCTGGAAAGATTTGCCACTTTACATGACTACTTGACAATATAACTTACAAGAAAAGTAGGTCCCAGAAGGGTGACCATCTGTACAGCCAGACAATAGTGCAAGATGGAAGCACCAATGAAACAAATATTACAATTTCCCTAAGAATGTTTTATGCTCCTGGCTTTCATATCTGCTAATGTTGCTAATTTATTACATACTTCACATCGTGACATTTTCCCCAAACTACAGTGGTCCTTTAACTGTAACTGTTATACAGTACAGAGGCCCATATAAATATTACCTATAATCGGCATTAGCCAAAGTGCTATAATAGATTTTTCTGATATTTCTTAACAATACGCACCAGATACTAAGATATAGTATGGTAAGACAAAAAAACAAAATAGAGGCGCTCAGTCAGATAATGAATTAACCTTAATAGGTTAGTTCTAAGGACATGATGACCCACTCTGAGAGCAGCCTCTTTTAGCTCATGTGTGTACTTCACAGGGAGAAATAACCAGTAGTATATCAGACTGGTCTCGCTCACTAGAGTGATCCAGACCCGAAATACCAGGCAATTCTACCCTGAACAGGAGAAACAGCAAACCCCAGACATACGTTTCATCCTCTCTTGGCCTCAGTCAGTGAGGTGCAGCTGTACTCCCTAAGGCACAGTGAGCAAGGGGTCCACGACCGGAGTCCCTTTCAACATTAGGGATATGGTAAGAAACTTAATTTTTCATAATATATGTGTCATGTTGTGAGTGCATGCAGTCATTATAGATGCCAATGGCTGGTACTTTGTGCAGATTATCTCGTGTAACATGCATGCTATTGATGCAAGTATCAAATGCAGAATTAAATTAGAATTGTTCATTAAGTGTGGGATCATGATATTAGTATAGCACCATGTGAGTGCCACACAGAATTGGACTGTCTTAGCCAGAGAGCACAAGCCTGCAGTGCAGAGCTTGGAGGGGGTGGATTACCCCATGTTAGCCATACATGGATGTAAGAACCATTGTCAAAGTATTTGGTGTGGTTAAGTCCCTCAAATTGAACTTCACCATGTTGAATCTTCCACCTTGCAACATCAAATGACCAGGGCCGGATCTACCTTTTTGGAGCCCTAGGCAGTGAAGTGCAGGAGCCCCTGTGAGTGAGTGTGCAAGGTATGCATGAACCCATTTTTCTGTTCGTGTACATTGCTCTCTTGCTGTGTGAACAAGTAATAGACATTTTCCTACAACAGCTATTTTAACAACATACCTACTCATGCACACACAGATCTATTACTTGTTTATTAAATGCATTTGATGGTGGGCCATATTATTTATATTTTTTTAAGCTGAAAAAAGGGGTGCCCTTTACATTAAAGCTCCCCTAGGCGGCTGCCTAGTTGACCTAATGGGCAATCCTGCCATGATCATGACCTCTTGTTCTATTCCTCTTTTTCTCCTTGAATCATATTAATTGGAGTTGTTAGCATTTGACATAAGTGTCAGAGCTACTGCCATGCAGCAGTTGCAAAGCAGAGTAGGCCCTCTGCTATTTGAAATCATCTTAATTTATTAGGAGGAGGGCAGATAATTGTTTTTATAGAAAGGTAATCTGATCATCCTATGGGTGATCTAACCAACAAAATATATTTTGGGCTTATATATTGACCTCTGTGAGATGTATAGAGATGTGCAAAATTTTCAGTGGCCATTAATGAGGCATTTACAATTATATTTTCTGGCTAAAGACTTGCTTAACTGCTGTTTGCACATTTATATTTAATATTAAATAATAATAAATAGGTTTAACATAAAAAGTGTGTAAATGGGACATTTAAGTCAAGCATTTTAGATATATACAATTGATAGGATCTTATCTGCCTTTTAATCCATGTTCTTTATTACAACAATTTCCTGTCCTATAACCTTTTCATATAAACTTCATGTACAATGTATTCCTTTTTGTTACAGAATTCTTCTGCCTCTTATCTGTACATTGTATTCTGTCTTCCGTCTGCATCTGAGCAGTTAGAGGATACAGAAGCAGGTCATTTACATTCATCTGAAAGTTAAACAGAAGGTATATAGCTTTCATTTCAGTCACTGAAGGAGTCTGGGAATTATCAGAGAAGAAACTTGAACTTACAGTGAGCTAAATGCATTGAGTTCACGGTGAAATGACTGAAGTGTTGAAGACAATGAAGGGACCTGATGAACATGATCCAGAAAATGTATTCATGGTAGTAAAAGTAGTAAAAAGTCAGGAACATAAATTTACAGTGGGGAAGCTGGGATATAACAGGGAATCTAGGCAGAACAATTTTTTTGTGCAACGGGCAATAAACTTTTGGAATATGTTACCTATGGAAGCCAACAAAGCAGATAATCTATGCTGTTGCGGTAGAAAATAATGGCTTGAAAAACGTATACGAGGCACAGTAGAATGAATATGAAGCAAAAAGGGAAAAGTGTGACACCGCTCTGTAGTCACGAGTGAGCAACCTCCACCCTCTGCTCAGTTAAAGGTTTTTTTTCATACTTAAAGGGACATGGGAATCTCACATTTTCTATCATACATTAAAAATTATGTTTTACACATTTGTATGGTGTTTTGTGGATGAAAATAAGTAATTTAAGAGGTTTACATTTCTAAAAGAAGACCACAATCTATTATGAAAAGCCTGCACTCACTGGTAGTTCCAGCTTGACTCTGCAAACATTGCTTAAGTAGAATTATTTTCAAATTAGACCTCCATAATAGTCCATGTAGTACCAATGAGACAATAAAGGAAATAACTCTTAATAGCCCGTACAGGGATTATAAATGAGCACTACCCACTGCATGCAAACTATGAAATTGCGCACTATCAAAAGGGTGCAGAGGCGGAGCTACCACAGGTGCACCCAGTGCAAGGCACTTGGGCCCTGCCTTGGAGGGGCCCAATCCTGCCAGGACCTGCTGTGGCCCCCCTGCGGCCCTCCCCAACCACCCTGCAGCCCCCCTGGCTGCAATAAAAACATGAATCACCATTCCACTAATTTAAGTCTCCTACACTTGAAACATTGTTAAAGGACCATTGTAGTTTGGTAAAAAAAAAAAAGGATGTAACTAAATAACATAAGCAGTATGCAAGGCAGGCATAAAAAGTAATTTGTAAAGAGAATCTCATATTTAAATGACTCTGTGTCATGAGGAGTCTATCTTGGATTGTTAGTCTACCTATAGCTTGAGTGAAAAGGTTTTCTTACGAGTGGTTACTCTTATATTAAGTTTTATTTTCAAGTGGCAATGTAAAATAGCAGTGTCTCAACAAAACTGAATAGAGAACTTATCTGAAGCCACTGTTCCTATCACATGTTTTTTTGGAAGAAAGAAATAATGTCTACCATTAGTATAGCAAAACTGAATACAGTACAGGTCCAGAAATTTGTGTTAATCGGGTAAAGCCACCCGATCCCTCACTGCCTCCCTTAACCCTGTGTGCTTTTGTAGCAACACCAGGGCAAGAGGAGAGGCGTGAGGCTGTGCAGGGATGCTTGTGGATTCAATCTGGGCAATGACTGACCGTGGAAGCAGTCTGTTCAGTGTGGAAGGGAGGCTGCTGGGTTACTGGAGGCTCCCAGATTATATGATCCCGAATAATTTTCCACATCATGACTCCAACATAACCATCTCACCTTCCATGCTCTCCTCTCCTCTTTTTTCCTCCCAGGAGCTACTCTCATTCCTCCATTCACTATCTCCTCCCCTTCTAAAGCTCATAAGCAGAAATACTTGTGCAAGTCCAAATCCCACCTCCTCTCCCTCTCTTTCTTTCTTCTGCTTGCTTCTTGGGACATATCTCCTAACACAGGCCCCTCACCTCCCACTCACAGACTACACCATCTGATCACTAGGGGCAGATAACATATTACATACTAGGATCACTTACCAAATTACTTTCTCAGATGCTTTCCTTTTCCTTCTATATGAAAACGCATTCTAACTTTGCATACCCTCCTACCTAATGTAACTTCACTTTCTTCCTGACCCTTGCTATTTCTTATCTGCCTCTTCCATCCCCTTTAGATTGTAAGTAGAGAGTTTTCAATCTTGTAGAGTGCTTTGGAAAAAAAACACTTTCTACAAAGATTCTAAGCTCAAAACAGGGCCCTCCATTTTTTGCAGTTTGTTAAAATTATATTCTTCCTTGTTCATTTCCCCTGTATAGCGCTACGGAATATGTTGGTGCATTACAAAGAAAATAATTAATAATAATAATAATCAGTACCCAACCTGTAGTTCAAAATCTAATGCTGTATTTAATTATATTAAATTATATTAAATATTTTATTTATTTTAAATATTGTAAAACCATTCTGCATATTATCAAGTTTATTTCATCAAAAAGAATACTATAAATATGACACTTCGGTGGTCCTTTAACAAGATATGCATCTACAATTTATTGCCAACCCTCTGACCTACAATGAAATTCAACCTTGCATCTCCAGTTTTATCACACATTAGTTTCAATGCTCATTTTACATCTATTTTTACCTTAAGCATAAGCCCTGCATATTCCAATATGTTTTGTGCAAGGAACATAAAATGTGCAAGAAGGAGTGAGGCTGGCTTTTCATTAAAGCCATGTAATGATATGCAGCCTGCATGTGGTACGCATTTTGTGTCTCTATAAAACGGAAAAAAGAAACAGGTTTTCTGTCGCCTGTAACTATTTTGCTGCTGTAAAATATGAGCAGCTATACTTGGTATTATATGGTATTTACCAGCACAGTACTTTTATTGAATCTTTCAGGCAGAATATAAAAGTTGCGCGTTTCGGAGCCCCCAGGCACCTGTGGATAATTCAATCCAACCTGTCTCAAATCATGCATCCATGATGCTTGATCGGGTGGAGGAAAGGAATATTCCTGTAGGGAAATGTAATCCTAGTCATTTGTGAATTTTTATTTAGCGGTAGAAATTTCCTTTGTTTCTCATTATATAAAACAAAAACCAAATTATAGTCAAATGGACAAGAACACAAGTTACAACCTCCTGCCCTTAATTTTTAGCAGACAGTAGACACAATTCAGCTATAAGAGTTGCGGCTTTCAGTGATTATAATATGCAGTCTGACAGAGAATTTGGATCAGGAGGTCAACAGTCCATTAAAGTAATTTTGTGCTTATGCTTCTATAAATAAAATTACTGCTTATAATAAACTGTTTGGGTAAGTCAAGGAACAGATATAACTGACTGATGAATAGAAATAGCTACTGTAGGTAGCATTAGTAAATTAGGGGTCACTGGTATCTAATGACTAGTCCTTATCCGCTAATGAACGCATCAGCTTGCCAAATAATTGCAGAAAAACATAATGTAACAATATAAGTATATCTACAAATGCAGAAAGGGAACGGCTGGAATCTAAACAGCAAGAAGTGCTGTATTATAATATGCGTAGAATTATTCAGTACACAGCAGATCTAGCCAAGTGTCACAGGTAGACAAGGTTCATAATAAGTCACTTTTAACATGGATTCCTTAGCATACATACTAACTTTTCAAACATTTCAAGGAGACAATGTAAGAAGTAAAATGTGAGAAATTTTATGTAGCAACAACAGTTTCGACATATATAGGAAAGGTCTGTGAGACTTGTTCTCGCACTGTAGCCATTTTCTTTTAGCTTGCTTGGTACCTTCAGTCCAATTCTAAGTGACCATATGGTCTACAGCACCCAGGCACATCCATCTGTGTTTCTGGTTGTGTTATCCATATGGATTTCTTGGCAAATATACTGGAGGGGTTGCCAGTTCCTGCCCCAGTGGACCACACTTTGTCTGACCTCTCTGCTCATCGTGAATGACCCTACATGGTATAGCTCACAGCTTCATTGAAGTACAAAAGCCATGTCACCATGACAAAGTAGCGATCCAGAAGGAGAATACATCTCTACCCTCTCCTAATAAATGAAGAGACCCCTTTTACCAATCATCTCCTGCTGTAGGGCCCTATCCTGCAGTGGTACCTTTGCACTTGTTATTCCTATACCAAATGTGCTCAAAATTGTTTCCTTGCTGTATGTTATCTAGGCACATTTTATAGTGCTGTTAACCAAAGGGATTTTAGAGATTTAAAGGCTTTTTACAATACAGATTTAAAGATATTGATTTAAATGACATTTTTGTGTTTAAAACTTAGAAAATGTAGCCAATTCAAGATTTAGGGGCTTTTTAGAACCAGCGTGTGAGTATACAAACTTGAGAAAACCATAGGGGATGGTGGGCACAAAATGTAAGGAAATATGAAGAGCTCTAGAAGGACTAGGAGGACAGTGACCGAGGAAGTGTTAAGGGCATCAAGATTCTCAATAAAGAGTGCAGTCCCCAGAAAGTGCCACCCAGTGCAGACCGCCCACTCCGCCCTTCCCTTAATACTTCCTCAGTCAATGTCCTTCTAGCGCTCTTCATACTTCCTTACATTTTAGACCCCACGAGCCTGTGTGTTTGCCAAGAGAAGCAAAATATGTGCCCTTGAAAGGAGGAAATACAAGTGGAAATAACCATAAACCATAAGACACAATACAGATGGAATATAGAACCCAAAAAAGACGCAGAGTCAATAATCTGCATATGATAGATATTAGCATATTTATTATACATGACATTTGTGTTTCTGTTAAATAAAGCCATATGGAAAATATTTAAACAATGTCTGCCAGAGAGATACTGGTAGGTGCTTTAGTTTTAGGAAAAACATAATTATTCTCTACTGTCACTCATGGTTCTGACAGAGGAGACAAAATGAGGGTGGTGGGTAAAGATAACTGATTTATTGTTCATGCATTATACTCATCGTGCTCTGTGTGACAGTAGTCTGAGTAATTCTATATCATTTTAGCAATGCTTATTATACTGCTTTATAATACAGCTAATAAAACCTACTGAATAGAAGACAGAGGAGAAGAAATGATCTTATGAGCAGAAAGAGCTTCATAAGCTGCTTTTGGAAAGAGATCCGTATGTGGACGGAATATGGGAAGAAAAGAACACCCAACTAATAATATTACTGGCATTATGAGAATCTTTTTATACATGTCTTGAATTCTAATTTTTGATAGTTGTTGTTTTTTTAGTCTTTGAGCAAAGCCAATTAAAGTCCTACATCATCATTTCTTCTTTATGGTCTTTTGAATGCCAAAACATGATAGAGGCCATTGTTTTAAGTAAAACAAATAAACACAACCTTTATAAACTTAATTTTATATGCAAATATTCTTTACATCAGGAAGCAGATCATTGGAAACTAAAATGGCAGCTTCCAGAGCAGCATAATTACATATACAAATATTAAATGAGATGTTGTACTTTTTTACATTCTAGACATATTAACAATTAATTTGCATATTGCAGATCAGAGGAGATCAAAAAAGGTTGAACTTGACTAAAAGTATTTTTTCAACCTCAATTACTATGTAACTATATGTTACCTATTTTCAAGTGTCCTTTAACACTTCACTTTGAGACATTAATATACAGTATAATGCCATAGTATACTGTATATGTTTTTATAAAATGGGGTATAAAATGTGGTTAAAAGAAGTTAAACAGTTTTAAAGAAAAATATAACTCCACTTCCTATGTTATGGTGTATGTTAATTGATAACAAAGGAATAAGGAATAGTAACTCCAACCTCTTAGTCTCACTTATCCCTACTATTTACCATTACTAATAAATATATCCCATTGTGTAATAATAGCATAACCTACAGTGTTCTCAAACTATTTAAAGGGGACAGAAATGACTAAAACAAAAGAGCAGACTGAGAAAAGTAATGTAATCATAAAACTTTGTATAATATGTTATAAAAATACCCATATAACATTATTTTCATTGAAATGTGTTTCTATACATTATAAAAGAACTTGATGACTTCAGATGCTACTCGTAGGTAAACTTTCAATTCCCCTTTCAGTAGGTGAATTGAACCTATGAGCAGCTCACTATTCCATATAATAGTTGTCAAACTGCGAGTCGTCGTCACGATTTGAGAGCTCACAAAGTGAGCTTGCAAGAACTGCGTCGCTCGCAAAGCAAGGGACGCAGTTCGGGCCACAAATGCGGACCCTCGCAAAGCAGGCCGCTCCAACGTCGACTGCAATGAGCCGAATGCTCATCGTAGGGCGCAAATGCGGACCCTCGCAAAGCAGGCCGCTCCAACGTCGACTGCAATGAGCCGAATGCTCATCGTAGGGCGCAAATGCGGACCCTCGCAAAGCAGGCCGCTCCAACGTCGGCTGCAATGAGCCGAATGCTCATCGTAGGGCGCAAAATGCAGAGGTGGAGGCTCTACGGCGCCTCACTCGCAGTTACAAACAGGCAGAGACGCAATGACTAAATACAGACTTACACAAAAAAATACGAGCCGCGGAACTTAGAAAAAAAAAATATGCAAAAATACGAAATTAACGGCCGTACCGCGGACATCCACAAACAAGAAAAACACTTAAAACTAACAAAAATAAATAAATAAATAAATAAACATACACTCAGCATCTGCCAGTGAGGTTGCCCCCCAATTAAAGTATAATTTAAGGTGTGCTGGAACCTGAAAATCGACTAAGCGAGAAAAAAAATTGCGGCCGAAAAAAACTAAAACGAGTCTACACGACCCAAAACCCACAAATAACAGCCAGGCATGTACGACTTTTGACAAGGATGTACGAGGTACAAAAATGCAAAATTACAAGGTCGCAAAAATATGAACTTAACGGCCGAACCGCACACAACGAAAAACATTAAAAACACACAAAATACAAACACAAATACAAAAAAAACATTACACACAGCAAGGGGGGACAGCCATCTGAGAGTCAGGTTGCACGCAAATGTAACTCCAATTAACAGAGTTTAGACTCTTGAAAATTTCATAAGCAACAGAAAAAATGGCCATTGAAACAAACGAAAATGAGGCAACACGACCCCTAAACACGCAAAACACCGTCAGGCACATACTTTTACACAAACCCGTACGAGCTACAAAATACACTATTAGCAAGAACGCAAAATCATCCACACCTGCGTACCACATACACAATCGCCGCCATTTTACAACATTAACTTACAGAATGTGGAAGTACCCTGCTACACTAACGTCTTCCCCTCGCGCACGCAGCCTATTTACACTACACACTGCACACATTACTGACACTTACACCTCAGCTCAACAACACGGCAAATCTACATTGTATGCTGCAGGAACATCAAAACAGATTGTTAGCTCTCCAGCACATTGCTTGCGGCATATATTAATTACAAATAGGTAAAGTATATTAATTTATGATTTCATTAATTAATTGATTATCATGAAAAAATACATATACAGAAAAAAAACAAATAAACACCACATTATTACAATAATGACACCAACCTAGAGGCTCGCAATGAGCGTCGAAGGTGCTCATTGCGAGCCCCGCGATGAGTGCCAAAGGCGCTCAGCGCAAGGCTCGCAATGAGTGCCGAAGGATCTCAGACGACGAAAACACTTATTGTCTGTGGCAAACAGCATTACCTGCCTTACAATTTTATTGCCCCGTCATTTTTGACGGGCTAGTCACTAGTCAGATCATAAGATTAATATCGACAATAGACAGCAGGATCAATTATTTCCTTGATAGCAATGGATTGGAATCTAGGAAATGTATGATAGATAGATAGATAGATAGAGGTTAATATTTCTATATTCTCTTGTACAATTTTATATCATATTGTGCTTTTATTAAAACAATTTTTGGATGCCTTATTTTGTAACCCATTATGTATTGCATTTCTAAACTGATTGTGGGGCTTTTAAATGAAAGCACATGGTTTATATTCATCTCCTGTATTTGCAGGTTTCCCCACACAATGCTCTGCACCTCATTACTTTGCACCATCAGTCTGAGCTCTGCTGTACATGTCTATATGCTCTCATAACTACTTTTATATTAAAGTGGCCTGAATTTTCCACAATATAATCTCAGTAATAAAAATACAAGCATTTTGATTTCTCTAGCTGTGTCAGAACTAATGCCACTAAACCCTGTGAAAATGACATCTGCAACCATGAATTAATATTGGAAAATTTGTGAAGGGAAATTGCATGTCTTGGCAAATCACTGAACTAGACAAGAAGGGCCCATAATGGAGAACATTTAAATAGACTGAACCTTTCTGAAGAGCAGACCAGACCCAAAGTAACCGATCATGACAAAATTGGGCAAGAAGATATCTTAAGTATAAAAAAAAATCTCTAATATTGCATTTGAATCCTTTTATGTGAGGGCGTACAACAGAGTTAAATATAGATTTTCATACTTACATGAAAATAAATTCGTTCTGGTTTTTAAGGGAAGGTTGACAGCTTAACTTGACATTACTTTATTTTGAATAGGACACAGCTTGTGACTAGAACTGCATTTTGTTCTCATTCCTAAAGGGAATCTTTAGTTTTGGCCTAAAAAAGATACTACTGAGTTCATGAGCATATTTAGGTTTCATGTTTTGCTAGGCCGGTTCAGATTTGTGTTTGTACCATGTCCATTTGGTACTCCTCTTTTTTCCTTGCTGTATCTAATTCATAAAATTAACAGTAATATACCGTATTTACACGAATGTAGTGCGCCATCGAATCTAATGCGCACACCAAGGTTGGTACCCATGAATCAAAAAATATTTTTGCTGGCGAATGTAATGCGCATTTGTCCTTTGTACAAGAACTCTCTTCCAGCTTGTCTGTTTCCATTTTTTTCAGCAGAAAGAATTTGAATTTTGTATAATATGACATCATTTTCTGCTTCTCAGCCATTTTGGGGTACATATTTGTACACAATAGTACCATATAAAGTTTCAGTAAACAATAGAGCTGAATTACTCACAACTCAAGTGATCGTTTACCTAGCTACAACAACACTATTTTTTACTGCACTGTGCTTTCCTTTTTTTTCTTTTATTCTTTTTCTTTATGCTTTTGTGTGCTAGGCTCTGTGTGCCATTGTGCTGGGGCTCTCTGGGTGCCAGGCTCTGCGTGGGGCTCTCTGTGCATCAATGTTATTGATGGTGCACTAGCTTCGATGTTAACCCTGAAAACATTGAATCTAGTGCGCCATCGATTCTAATGCGCACTCCGACTTTGGGACACGATTTTTTAAAAAAAAGGTGCGCATTAGATTCGCGTAAATTCGGTATTATATATTATATACTACAAGAAATCAAGTCAAAGTGTTCAGTGAAAGGTTTGAGCATGAGGCTAAACTTCAAATACTGTGGCCATATAAAGAGAAGATAGGATTCCCTAGAGAAGACGCTGATACTGGGAAAGATTGAAGACATACAGAGAAGGAGACAGCAGAGACAGAGATGGATAGATGAGGTCATTGAAGAGTGTCAGATGTGCCTGGTGTGCTGAGGTCCATAGGACTGAACGTCCAAGGAACAACAAATACACGTTATATATATATATATATATATATATATATATATCCTCAATTTTTAACCTCCTCTGAACTTGACATTTTCGGAACTCGACGCATCTCACTGACAAAAAATTGCCTTGGAACTTGACGTGCTTGTGTCACCCTGCATCTTGTCTTTCAGGAAGTGGAATAAAGTTATGTAGTGTAGTTAGTGCCTACAAAAGCCCAAGAGCAGTATGTGCCGGCAAGAGCCCAAGAGCAGCCTATGCCTATAAGAATCAAAGTGCAGCCTGGGTTTACAAGAATAAAAGTGTAGCCTGTGCTTGAAAGAACCAAAGTGTAGACTGTGCCTATAAGAATCAAAGTGCAGCCTGTGCCTATAATGACCAAAGTGTAGCCTTTGCCTATCAATCAACGAATCAAAGTTCCAAGCAATAACCTCTCTCTTCCTCTAAATCGCCACCATCCCATTGGGCCCTCAAGACCTCTCAGTACAGTTAAAGTGAATATAAATTCAATGTTATTTGATCTAATTATTGTTATTATTAATGTCTCTTTAGTTTTATAGTTTTGTATAAAAAAAAACAACACCATCAGTTCAAACTAAAATGTGAAAAATCTGGGTCTTGGAACGGATTATTTCAATTTACATGGGAAATGCTACCTTGGAACTCAACCTGCCATCCGGAATGGATTAAGGTTGAGAAACAAGGTACCACTAATAATATATAAATATATATATATATATATATATATATATATATGCAATGTATATATATACATAAACATATGTTTTTATGTGTTGTTTTATACATATCTTTTCTCAGACAATGTTAGTTGCATTTACTGACAGAAATCTCACACTTTTCTGTGACATTACACCTGAAACTACAGACAAGCTGCTGCCTCTGAAAATGTGAAGGAGAGACACACCACTGACTGGGTATGAATAATGGGATGGCTGGTCAATTCAGCAATCATTATGCCAGGACTACTAAATGTATCTTTAACAGTATGCTTTTTTTAAGAACTTGACTTGATAGTGGGGAAAATATTTGGAAAATAAAAAAACAAATAAATAAAAATAATGTTCATTGATGCTACCCTGGAAGTAGCCATTATAATGTAATTCTTCTATCACAGAATGGAAGGTCCCTTAGATGCTGACAAACTTGCACTCCTTAGTGTTTCCAATATATCTAATGAAAACTGTATGGGCATATAAGATATAATAGTCATTAACAAAGCAGACACTAACAAATATTACAATGGCTGCTACCAGCATGGCATAAATGTACACAACACATAATAATTTAAAAGCTTTGCATATTTGTAATTTCTAAAAACCAAATGATCTTTATCTATGCAAGCTCTTCAAACAAGCACTATTATTATTTATACTATTTATACTGATCATTAACTGTCCTTTCAGTTCCCAGTCATAGCACCTTAGTATTCAGTAATCTAGATTTCTCAGTAATTTCTAACCTCATTGTGACCACTTTCCACATCTGAATATTAAACAATAATACATTGTATAGACAAACTATACAAAATAAACCTTTTTTTAAAGCTCAAAATAATTGTATTAAATCAATGCCCAAGTCCATCTAAAATTCATTATTTAGTGGTCTATGATTGCTCTCATTGCGACTGAAGACCTTTTCACCTGTCATTATTTCCTGTTTTATGCCACAGCCCCTTAGTATCCCCTCAAAACCTTTAACAATACTCCACATTGCTGTGAACTTCAACACTGCCTTTAAATGTATTTTGTTGTTGCTAAGTCCTTCAGTTGTGTCCAACTCTCACTGACCCTATGGACCACAACACACCAGGTACATCTTTTTGTTATGTCTCTGGTTGTGCTCAGCCATAAGCTTATCACGGCAAAGATATTGGAGTGGGTTACCAGTTCCTCCTCCAGTGATTTGTCTGACCTCACAGCTCACCTCATAGCTCACAGCTTCATTGAAGTACACAAGCCTCTTCACCACGACAAGGTAGAGATCCAGAATGGGATAGAAGTATTTATGTTTTGCTTATTTGTATGTTATATGTGCTCTTAAACATTTTTCGTATTTCTACATTTTTCGTATTCCATGCCCTTTCATATAAATATATAGAATATTTTTTCTTGTTGCGGTTTGTTTATGTTTGTTTGTTTTTTGTCCTAGATAAATATATCTCCTTATTGCAAAACATTAGTACAATACCATCTGCCTGAATAATTGCATATTGTTGCAGACTCAGAAAACTCCTACTCATTACATTTATAGCAATGATTTAATTATATTACTTTCACGACATTTCTAGAATTTGTAATTGAAACTGCATATGTCTGAGTTATATTCATGACATTTAATATTTTGGGTATAGATGTAGAAAATGTACTTGAAAATAAAGAGATCGGCACAGTTTTTCAGGATGCACTACATCAAAGTATCGACTTATTACAAAATAATAATTATAGACAAAAATCTAAATATGCATACTTTTATCTATATATCTTAGTCCAATTAAAGTTTTTCATTTGTTTTAGAGAGGGTCTGGAATAAAAGGATTTTTCATTTAGTTTATTTACAGGATGATCTTTCAAAGGACTAGACTTACTAATGGGCAAAGTATTTCAAAAAGTAAAAAATGCATCATTTTACTTATTATATGCAATTATGTGTTTGCATTAGGTTTGCGCTTTTAATAAAACTTCATAAATCTGTTCTGCATCACATCCCATATGACAAGGCAGGTTAAAATATACATCATATGTTTGCATATTATTATAAAAGGGATATGGGAGGTTTCTGTAATTAACTAGGTATATATTTAATACATCTGTGTATCAATGATACTTTATTTTATTAATACGTTCTTATAAGCTCTGGCTTTACTGCCTAAAATCAAACAAATAGACCCCGTATGGGTCTGCAGGCACTGGATGTGCAGTGTAGTGTCCAAGCCTATCCGGAACCACATGTTGGAGAAAGTTGCTGAGAGATGGTCACTGATTGGTTAGTATGAGACGCAGTACACCCAGTACTACAGATTCTGTGTCTACATACATTGCAGTGGGCAGGCTCATGCAGGTAATTTTTGTTTGATTTTTAGCAGTGAAAACCCTTTTTAAATAAAATACATAAAAGTAAATAGATACACAGGTATATTATATACCTAATAAAACCAAGCAACCTTCCATATCTCTTTATTAACAGTTTTTTACACTTACTTTTAAGTTATAAAAATATTTTGCCTTTATATGAAATTATATAGATGTGAGAATATAGTGGTTCTTTAAGCAGTTTTGCATTTTTTAAATAATATGCATATTTATATTACCATCCAAATGGATGAATAATAATATTAATTCAAATGTTAAAGTAGGCAGAAAAACCTAGTCTTATATTCAGGTACATACAGTACTTAGATAACTAGTATCAATATCTGTAACAGATGGATCTGTGTTGCCTTCAACTCTCCCAATGGACCTAAAATACCATTTCACAGTTTGCTACTTATGTAGTTCTAGAACATCAACAAAGATGCAGACCTGAATATTTAATACTTTTGCAGTGGGATAATTGGTACAGTATATCGTTTCTGACTATCCGGTAGACTGAAGTTTTGGAAGACTAGGTACAATTGTAATGACTCTGTGAATAAAGAGTGTATAGTATTGATATTATGACAATGTTGATTTTATCCACTTCATTTAATATAGAGTCTTAAAGATTCCTGGAAAAATAAGGCTTGAGTGCTAAGAACTTGTATTGCTCATTCATCACTGACTGCAGAGTTCCCATCCAGCTATTAAATCCACATTTCATTTTACAATTTACATTTCTGATGCCATGTTACACTAGAGTGAAGACACATTTTAAAGCCTTTCATTTCCCCCAAGCAGATGTAATTTGTACACATTCTACATTAAACTTATGTACCCAGACTTATACAAGTCATCATTAAAAATTATCAATATTCACAACAGGTTGCTGGCTGTTTGTAGAAAAATTATAGGTTTATGTCTAGAAGCTATTTTCCATCTGTGTTCGAGTAGGTAACTTTGCTGTGGCATAGCAGAAAAACAACATTTTATATGGAATAAAAAATTACCTATAGTGAACTAAATTGTTCGATAAAACTATATATTTTTTGCATAAATGTAAAAAAAACACAGAATTGCCAGAAAATAATAAAAATGTTATGTGCCCTTTTAAAGAATAGTTATGAAATAAATGCCCTCTGAGTTTAGGTTATCATGTAGCAGATGGTCTTTCCTTCAGGACACAGAGGCTAAAACCACAGACACGTTCAAAATCCATTTAAACATCAGATTACTTTCATTCTTGTCAGCTAAAGTAGCTGGGAGACATCAGCAGTTCCAGGCTGCTCCATTAATCAAAATTCAGTAAGAAAAGCCAACGTGCGACTATAAAATCCCCCGACTCGTCGCCAGAACCACGTACAGGGAATCCAAAGCCATCAATCTTGCTTTCTTTCCCCTAACGCTAGAATGAAGTTTTTTCCCATAGACCATATCTGTTGCTTTTGTACAGTTGATATAGACAAAAGCTTGTGAAACAAAACTATTTGGCAACGTTTTACATTATATACATAAATTTAGCCCAGTAGGATTATATTTTCTGGAAGCTTAAACCAGGCCAACCAGCATCAAATCATTTCCAATATGTATCACCTAGATTTAGTTATTTCTTAGGTGATATAAAGATTACTTATGTAAAGTAACATATATTTTTTATTATTTGATTATTGGTGATATTTCATTCATGCAACCCCTCTCCATAATGCACACTTTAAAGTTTACTTTTTTTGTTTAATTTGTTCTACTTCTTGGGAACCAATAGCATTGCAATATTTACATTCTGATTGCAAATTTGTTTTTAGAAAAAATAATTAATAAAAATATATTGTTTTCTTTTTTACTTACAAGAAATAAACAGTTTGCTTGTTAAGTAATTAGAGGCACAGGTTACCTAAATACTGCATATGTATTAAAGAGAACAATCTGCTTCTGGATATTAGTACAGATCATACAGGTCACCATAACATGTTCCTTAAAGTGTATAATTTCTTAGTTTTCCACGGATCTCAAATTATGTCATTGTGAGCCATCAGAAATAACATGAGCTTCCAGTTTTAATATTTATTAATAATCAGTCAATATTTATACTTTAATTAACATTTATTTTTATTAATATTTTAATTAATATGTCATTTAATTCATATCTCAATTAATATTTTTGTTAATTTATTAATATTGTATTAATATTTAAAACAAATAAATACCCACAAATGACACATAATTAACTTCATAACATGACGTCACATCAAATAGTTTTGGCTCAAGGAGTGAAATATTCTGTGAAGTAATTTTTTGTGTCTCAAACCAGAATTTAGAGAGTGCAATGGACTTTTTGTATTTTGTTAGATTCTGCACTACAAGCAGATTTTCAAACCTGTTTTATCCATATAGAGGTAAACATTGGTGTATTATTTACTTGCTAAATAATAATTAGCTTTTGCTCATGACCTATAATGAGATCTTGATGTGAAATGTCTTAATAGTTGTGAGATAACAATATCAGCATTTGCTCCAATTTGGGTGCTTGCACCTCCACATATGTCTAATTGTGCAACCACCATTATATGTGATTGGTACATCAATGTGTCAGTCAAAATCAATACAATGTAATTTAGAGACTGCTAAAGTCGGAAAGGCTTGATTGAAGTTAAAGTTTTAATATAACAGTAAACCTATATGTTTTTAGTAATTCAACATGGAAATTAATTTCATAAAGGTTCTGTTTCAAGAAATCTTACCAGAACAATCATTACATTTATGGTGGGGAAAAGAGGGATAGAAGCCCTCCACCGTACAGTAAATAAATAGTATATTTGTGTTCACATGTCTAAAATAAATTTAAAAAACATGTTTCCTGCTCTGAATTCTGAGAAATAAAGTTATTCCACTGCATTCTGGGAACCTGGGCAGGGACAGGTGAATGTGCCTACAAAGGCTTCTCTCTTGTATTTACCATTTTAAACATGGCTTGCTTTATGCATATGCCTGTTGTATTACAGAGCTTTAAGCAAAACGCAGGATGGATTATACACAAGCTAGGAATCCTACCCACGTACAGCTGTTTCAAGGTTACTGCCTCTCATCAGTATGTGACCGGTTCCTAGTTTGTGTAGTAGATTTTGTTGGGAGGTAGTTTACCACAACAATCATTTAATTTATGGTGGGCAAAAGAGCGGTAGAAGCCCTCCACCTTACAGTGGTAAAGTAAATAAATAGTACTTTGGTGCTCACATTTAAATGTCTAAAATAAGTTTAAAAAAAGGGTATTTCCTGCCCAGAAAGACAAGAAATGCAGTTATTACACTGCATTCTGGGAACCTGCAAATATGCCCACATCAGTACCAGTTATAGAAAACAGGTTTTATAAAATATGCAGCTTATAGTGACCCAGTTGATGGTTTACTGAAAATAATAAGACAATGCTGTGTATAAACAATAAACTATTTTGTGTTTTTACAGCTCTGTCAAATGGAGTAAAAAGAATAAAGCAAAAAAAAAAAGTTAATTTCATCTGTAAAATACCAGAGATTGAGTCGCTGTTAATGATTCTAATTTGTATTCCTAAGAACTGCAGGTGAATGATTCAATTGTGGATAATTTCCACTGATGTAGAACCAACACATATGGTGTAGGTTTTATTCATGCCTAGCCCAAGAAGCATGCATAAAATGATTCACCACATACTGTGCTTTGTACAGATTGTAAGCTCTCACGAGCAGAGCCCTTAACTCCTTGCTATCATAGCCAATAAATATGTATTGTCTGAGTCTGAATGTATTCTCTGTATCGCTTTAATAAGAACTAGGAAATATTGTGCATTTTACAAACAAATAATAACATTTAGGTTGGAAATAAAATAATATCAAAATACACTAAAGATACAAAAAAGATATGGTCATAAAAAAACAGGAACAAATAAAAAAAATAGCCTTTAGACACAATAACTATTAATATTGCAGTTGTTTAATTGTGGTGATTATTACTTATTTATTTTATTAACCATGGTAAATGATCAGTTTGCAAGTTGCATTGCTAAACACAAAAGATTTTAACAGAATAGAAAGGAATCTTATCTACAGCCAAACTCCATCTCTCATAATGCAAAAAGCAATGTCTGACCCAAGTGAAGAAAAAGTGAATAAAATAGCTAATACATTAAAATATGTATTTGTTTCTTTTCCATAAAGAAATTGCCCATTATCAATTCAAAAGAATTGAACGTTAACTTTAAAACACATTACTGTACAATGGTGCTGGAAGCAAAATGTAATATGCAGCTATGGTCCAGATTGCATATAATTTAGACTTGGTGTCATGTTGTTCTGGTTTTATTACCAAGGCTGTTAAAGTAACAGGATCACAGTAAAATGCATGTGGCATTCCACAAAATAATAACACTACTGCAAACTGATCACAAGATTTATCACAACAAGTTAATCATAACAAAATGTATACAGCGGCAATCCAAATTCATAAAAAAAATCTATTGATAGTCTTGTTGAGTTCATTGGGGATGAAGCTTCTATTCATCATGGAAACTTCACCATGCCATTGAAATGACCCCTCCATGTCAATTTATTTCATCTGATGAAATGCTGGATCTTTTTACTTTAACCGATGCAATTAAATGTATTTGGATATTTCCTAATTAGTCACTATAAACAAAAATGTATTTGCAGGGCCGGATCTACCTTTCTGGAGCCCCTAGGCAGTGAAGTGGAGGAGCCCCTGCGAGTAAGTATGCAAGGTAGGCACGGGCCCATTTTTGCATTTTCTGTGTGTGTAAGTTCCTTTTCCTGTTGTAACTCTCTTGTTCTAGGTAGTTACCTCCTATTAGCCAGTCTATGAGCGGCAGCATTTCATTTTTTAAGCCAGGAACCATTTTTTCAAAAAAGTGGCGCCCCTCACAGGGAATTGCTCCTAGGCGGCTGCCTAGTTGGCCTAATGGGTAATCTGGCCATGTGTATATGTGCAGTTATAATGTTTTCATTTCAGATTTTAATTAATAATCTACATCTGCATTTGTGGCGAGTGGAACAGATGGGTAAAGCTTACTCCCCATGTTCTTTGGCACTTTGATAACAACTTCATAGACTTGAATGGAATAAAGTTAAACAAGTGTTTACTTAACCTAGTAAGAAAGCTTAAAAAACACAGAGAATACGTTTTACCCCTCTTCATATACAATTGTGCTCTTAATCCTTCTACATTTCATTTTAAAATTAAATGTTTTTAAAGTAAGTACTGCATAATATTCCATAACATACTGGGCCAGATATATTACTACTGGAAAAGAAAAGTAAAAAAAAAAGATCAGTTTATATGTACTATAAAAATGTTTTACATATGTATAGAAAATGTGATGTTTAAGATGTAGACAAATTAATTTATATCTTCTCAAAGTATTTTCCTCCTTTTTCAACTATAAAATCCTTTAAGCTTTTAATCACTTGGTGACATAACAGCTAAGAATCATTCATCACATTCTTACCAGTAGGCAAAAATACTTTTCCCTGTGGAACTCCATGAGTCCCTAAGAAAATTGTAGTAAAAAATCAAAAGTAGACAGAAGCTGTGAGGATTTATTATTTTAGAGTAGACAAATCATGAAACTCTAGATTACCTTGTGCATTGTCTTGCTTTTCTTCTTAATTAGTTTAGTAGTGTTTATATACTACTCTATTCAATCCCTCCCCCTACAAGTGATCACCTCTTGATCAGTTATATCCACAACCATGACTTAGCTTCAGCCCTTCTATTATGATATCTCATCTTCAGTTTCAATCATTCACTTGCACATTTTGTTTAATAATGTTTAAATATATACTGTGTATTGTCTCATGCATTTATTGTACCACTGCCAAACAGGGAGGCAAAAATAAACTCTAACCATTGAAACTGTGGACCCATTACACACAATACTATTAATAAAATAATCTGCATGTAGTACAGACCTCCTATCTGCAGATGCGCAGTATCTTTAAAATCTGAATGACAAAATTATCTTAAAGGTATAATATAAGTTTCCTGGGTTTCAAATGTTTGATAAGAAACAGGCAGTTATTATCAGAAAAAGATGTGTTATATACATAATATCAGTGTACTTACAAAGTTGTAGGCAGGAGAGTAAAATTCAGGTTTGCACACCCACAGGAAGGTTACATAACCAAGTATGCATAGGAAGGCAGCAAAGTACTGAGTTTGACCTTTTGCTGCATGGAATCACATGGTTGGGTGGGGTCTGAGCTCACAACTGAATGAGAGCACAAGGACATAGAGAGAAAGAGACTACATATCCCAGGTTTCTTTGCGACACAGGAACCCCAGAATATGATACAAATGTATCAGCTAACTTATTCTTTCTCCTGATTGGCCAAAACAAATTATGAATTGTTATGCTAATCTTAGCAGGGATTTCAGGGGTCTAAACTAACAAAAGTCCCAGCTTGCAAACTGAAAAGATTTAGCAATCATCAGGGTGAGCGTGTAAATGTTATTTTCTCATGCAAAAAATGTTAGCATACACTACTGATTCTAATCTATCATATGCACTACAGGAAACTTAGATATGCCTTTAATGCATTTAAAAAAAACATGTTTATATATGGTCATATGTATTTAACTTTGAGACATGCTTTGAACTCTGAACCCTTTGCTGATTTCTAACTACTGGCAGCATCAGTCAAACTGCAGTGGCAAATTATTTATTTTTGTAAATATGCATTGTGATAAAATACTTGAATGTTGTTTATCTGCTCCCTACTAAACTGAAAAAAATATTTTTATGGACACTTTAAAGAGAAACAGGAAGTTGCAATAAGGTAGACTGTATAGACACAGTATTCAAGTTTGGTTCTTGAGATAATTACAATAATTCAGGCAAGTGACAAAGCATATAATATAAAATATGCTGTGATTTATGTAGCAAAGGCAATTCAATACTTTATGTTTGAAGGGCCACTGTAGTGGTCAAACCATAGAATTTCAGTATTAAGAAAATAAATTAAATGTAGTTTTAAAGCTTAAATTTGAGCTTATCATTGATGCTTCCAGCAGATAAGCTTTTTTCCACCGTTTGTTAGGTATCCAGGGTTGAAAAAGGGTCTAGTCAGGAGCCCACCCTAATTATTTTTATGACCAGTGTAAGTTTGGCAGCAATAGCCATTGCATGGAAGTAAATAAAAACTGTTATTAGGACAACAGATAAAGACTACTATCAGAACATGATCCTGGCAGATCAATTTCCACACCCCTGGGTATCTGATAGGGGATGAAGAGAAATATGTCTGCTGAAGTCTAAAAAACACTACTTGTTATCAATCAAACACGGATTTAGTGCTTACCAGAAGACTACAGTGGCCCTTTAACACAAATAATCACAGAATGACATTCAATAATTTTTAAGAATTAGTAAAAATAGATCTCCAAGGACTACAATAAAATCTAGTTTAGTGCCACAACATCCTTTACTGTGGACTGCAAGGTCTGAGTTCAATTTCTTCAGAGTTATTAGACCTTTCACATATTATTCTCTCTCTCGCAATGAGTTTGTTCTACAATGGTAAGAATGCAGCAGTGGAGCATTTAACATGTGATTTATCAAACTCTTACACTTTTATAATGGTGATTCTTTTAATAAGAGCTCTTTAAATATTAAAGTGTAATGTGTATTAGACCAGTTCAAAGAGAAATGATAGCTTTAATATAGCCACACACTGCAGAGTCAAACGTACTACCAGCATATCCCCAAATTACCCTTGTACACTTACTATTCTTGAAATGAGGTTCTATACTTTCCTTAAGAAATTTGAAAAACTGAAAAAAAGTTGTAGTACAACCCAGCATAGTACATTTATGCACAAAGTACAAGATTAGCCACAGGCTTTAGATGTGCAAGTAAATTCATAATGGGTTGACATATTTTGTCTCATTTTCAAGAGCTGCACTTCATAAACAATATGGATCAAGCCAGTGCTTTGTTTGATACCGTTAGCACTTTTGCATTTTTTCCCTCCTATTGTTCTAAAGCTCACATAGTAATTGCCATAATAATTGTGCCTACTTGCCTGTAGCAGCCAGATAAGATCTTCTGATTTAATTTGTTACAAAATGTTTGTTTTCCATGTTGTATCTGTTTGACTCCATGAACTGAATAGATTAAATTGGAGCTGTACCATATAGTTCAAGTCTTCAGTTTGGCAGCTTGTGTCTTACATTTGCCTCAAAGGGACTTGGAAATTGCAAATTCTCTATCATGCATTTAAAAGACCATATTTTAAACATTGCAATAGTTTTTTTTTGCCATGAAAGTAAAATTGAATTGAATCAAATATGTGTCATGTGCAGAGCATACAGCAGTATACAGGTCTCATTGGCTAACAGGTATTGTCAGTACTCAGATTTTGGGGTTCTGTATACCCCTAATTCTCCTACTGTAGCTTATAGGAGCAATCTGCAGGTTGTGACTTTTGTAGGCATCCCGGCACCCAGCATTTCAGATCAGACTATCATTCATGGAGAAACAGGACCAACAACACCTTTAGTTGGTGTAGATGCTGCCTTTATTCTTGCTTCAGATACATTTTTAAATGTTTCCCCCCCACCCTGTAACTACGGTTACCAACCTCCCACTGAGTTTAGGACCCTGAATGTCTAAGATTTCACAATTTATTTTGCCCTCTGATCTCCATCCTGCCCCAAGCCCTGAGAGGGTAATTTGCACCTTAGTGTCATTAATATGGCCTTCCATTCCAAGGACAGCCTCACGGTAGGGGTGCTAATAGAAATATCCCTCTTGTAGACATGGCTTCTCCTATTGTTGAAATACTGTTGCGATATGTTGTATTTATAAATGCTGCTAACTCATTTAAGAAATACATCCCTTCAACCAGTAATATTAAGCAAGTCACTACCACAAAGCACATTCTAAACGCACAGAATTTCTGTAACCATTGTCCATACAAACAACTGGGCATCTTCCATAGCAACTCCCTTGTCCATTGAAATATTAGCAAGCACACAGGCTGGGGTTATAAATAACCATGATTCAGATACCAGGTTTCCCCAAAAAGTTCAGTGGTGGGGGGCCCCAAATATAGTTCTCCCTACTTTAGAAATATGTAATATATGTGTTCCCAAATTCATGTTATAAAAATCTAAAAACACCACTAGCAATTAAAACAAAAGAGCAATAAAAATAACTATCGTCAAGAAGGCACTGAGTGAATGATGGCTCCTACCCCATAACTTCTCAACAGTGAGCATCCAATATTAACTTACCAACCAATCACAGATAATATCCTTAAATGCATCTTTCTTTTTTTTTTCTTTTCTTTTTTCCCCTTAGATTTATCTTTCTATGACCCTTCATGATTGGCTGAGAATTCACCTTATAGTTGTTGTTTACATAATCCACAAACACAGGTACATAATACAGTAAGTAGGTTTCAGCCAATCGGTAGTCTTTAGAGATACTACTTGCTGCCCTCTTGACTCAAGGGTAATCTCGTGTAGTCATATTTTATATCTTAGAGTTTTACAGATAATCTCCAATTTTGCTGAGATTGCTTGTGTCAAAGGCTCTTGAATCTTACACAGCCTGTAGCCCAAGAGGGCTGCACTATCCATCTAGGACTTGTTCCCCTTTTGTCAAGAGGCAGTTCAATGTGTAAATCTTTCAAATAGAACCAAATAGATATGTTATCTAAATTCAAGGCTTCTCCCATTCCAGTTAGGAACAAACGCAAATGTGTGATTCCATTAAAGCAAAATTTTATATTTTAATTACAAATGAAAGACTGTAAAGTTTTTAAGCATTTAAAAGTGCACATTTTAAACAATATAAAAGTTGTTGTTTGATTGCATAATATTAAATACAACCTGTCTAAACATTAATGAAACAAACAGGAAATGCACACTTTTAGTCTGTAAATTGTACTAGCTGGCAGTGGGCAAGATCCCAGGAGGAGTTAAACTTCTGCATAAGTTTTTGTGCTCTGAGAAATGTATTTGAAAAAAAGAAAACATACTGTGCCACATTATCAAATAACATCTTTCTGATGCAACAAGGAAAAAATTATATTTCCATGTTCGTTTAAATTCTTCATAAAATATGACGCATTAGTGTTCCGTTATAAACCATTTTTATAAATAAGCAGGGCAAGAGTCAAAGGCAATGCAACACTTAATTGGCGTGTGTTGCTAAAACATACACTAATTGCAGTCAACATGCATTTGAAATATTTAATATTGCTATGAATTACAGATGTGAACTGAGGAAACTGGTTATTTTAGCTGTACAGTCTGGAATATATTTTTCCTAAAGACAGTTATTGACATGCACTGTTTATTTATAAGTAATGTGTCCTTAGAAAATGTACATGCAGTCTTTGTCTAATTACATCTTTGGGGAAGCACTGTCCCCTTTTTGCCTGCAGCTAAAATCCTCCCGGAGTCCAGTTGTAATCTGTGATTTGTATGCAAGGCTACATATCTATCTGTCAACATGTTTGTCTCCTGTATTTGTTATCTCTTATTTATAAGCCACATCAGATTAATGAATGACAGTAGTTTTCATCACAGGAAATTTGATTAATCAATTTAAGTGCTTAATCACTGCAACCTCCAAGAGAACAGTACATGAGGGAGTTCTTCTAATCTAGATAAATTTAGGTGAAAATTGTAAAATGGAATAAGAAATTATTTAACGTGATTTTATTTTGCTGGGGAAGTATTTCAGTCTTTAGTAATGGGATTCCTAAAATGGAAGGATGAGATGAGTCATAAAGGGGTATTTATGGAACAAGGCCGAAATAGAGCAGGGCTTGTGTGTAGCTCAGATATTTTGATGTTAATACAGAGGTATGTTTAATGTAAAAGGATATTGTGAATTGTTTTATTTTCTGTCGTCTAAAAGATAATATTTTAAAACAGAAGGATCATTTATTAGAAGAAGAAAATGTGCAAATGAATGATAACTTATTTTTACATCGTCATGGTTCCACTGTTTTCTCCACCCCCTTGTCAGACAATAAAAGCAATCATCAGAGACATCCCAGGATGTCGATTCGCAGGATGTCTGTAAATTCTCATAAAGCCAGTTAATATGAAAAGAGAAAGCTGGGGAGCTACAACTAAAGAACCACTGAAATGTTATAGTGTATGCTTTTTTTTGAGGAAACTTAAACGTCCACTTAATTCAGCACAATTTGGATCACATCACAGTGAAGATCTCCTAAAAATATGTTGAAATACTTTTTGAGATTTTGAAATACATGCATTTTTCATTGAGAATTCAATAAAGCAAAAACTGCCAGATGCACTGCTACAGCTCTGTGTAGTGAGCAAAAGAAAAGAAAAAGAGTTAACCCTAAACAGATCAATCTGTGCAGAGCATGGAATGCTGGATTTACCGAAATAGGTCAGTTGTGGGTTAATTTTTCAGTAAATTCCTGAGATCAGGCGGAAACTGTTATCAATCAGTGTCCTCACCACATCGCTTGGTTCTTAATCATGAAACTGCCAGTAGGAAGGATACATTGTGTTTGTAAACAGACTTAAAACTTTTGATTTAGTGACTGTTATTACCATGTCACACCATGAAGAGCACCTACAGTGAGGTAAGTGGCCCTATTATTGATAATGTGCGAAATGTTTTTATACAATTTACAACAAATATTCACAGCCGTTCATTTTTAAGTATTGTATTTAAATTTGTTTTAGTGATGGTGGACATTTCATATTTGTTCCTAGAAGTATTAGACACCTGGGAGGGATAGTGATTTAGATAATATATTCACTTCCGCTGAAAATATCCTACCCAAATAGCTACAGACAGGCTAGTGATTTGTGTCATGCAATCCACCTGCCCCTTCTGGATTGTTACCTTATCATGGGGAAGGGTCTGATGTACTTTAATGAAGCTGTGAGCTATACCATTTAGGGCTATCCAAGATGGGTAGGTCATATTAGAGATGTCAGACAAATCACGGTCTTCTGGAGAAGGAACTGGCAGGCCACTCCAGTATGTTTGCCATGAAAACCTTGTAGATAAGCACAACCAGACACAAGATGGGCCTGGAGTGCTGTGTCCATGGGATCACAGAGAGTTGGACATGACTGAACGACTAAACAACAACAATAATCCCCCATGACACATTCAGAGCACTCTCCTAATCACAGGTTCCCATTCAAGACCATTAACATCATGTTTGCTCTTATTTTATGTTTATGATTATCTATCTACATTGATAATTTTGGTTTAACAACACTGTAAAGCTAAATATATTTTTAAAATTGATCAAATATACAGCAGTAATATCATTGGTCACCATTTGAAAGACCTGAGGAATTTACTGGTTATTAACTGCGCTATATAACATATTGTCTGAATTAATGACAGATGAAAGAGTATTCCAGTAATCGTGTTATCTTTGCTGGGTATAAAGATAAATTCTAATTAAAAAAGGAAATAATCATTAAAAGATTTATACACAGTGAACATGGAAATTAATCAGCTACTTCATTATAGTTCAACACTTTTCCTGTTTTGTAGTCTTAAAAATTAAAGAGCATTAAAGACCCCAGCAGCCTGAGGGTCCACTAAAAACAAATATCTTTTAATGTGTTTCGTGTAAAATGTCCAACTTGCTCAGTTATTTGTGCTGCCTTTTACATATAGAGATCATTAAATGACAACTGGAATGTTATATTTATGGTATGCTCTTTCAAGAAATTGACTTCATAATGTCTAAAAAGTTTAAAATAAATAATTACAATCTTTAATTTGTAACTATTGTATTCACTTTTGCTTTATTTATCACTTTCGTCTTTGTTCTTAAAAGGATTAGAAAACTGTGAGGTCTGACAAACTATGAATGGAATCCTCCATAAGACAATCATAGTCAATTAAATAGAAGATTTCCTCTAAAAATGTGTGTATATAGATGACGGCTATTGCTATTAGTTTGGTACTTGTTAAATAACTCACAAACATCTGAAATATTTCCCCAGAGTGTTTATATAAATAATTAATAAAGGATAATTATTGTCATATATTTAAAATATACTGTGTTGAGGAACAATACCTAAAAAGATGTGGTACATGTTTTTAGAATGGAAAATAAAACAATACAGCCTCTAATATATAGTGGATTTTTGGTAGTCAACCTTAATACGTTGCTGGACAGCATGATGAGTACCAAAAACGATGAGTACCAAACTCCCATAAGGGGTAATGTAAATTGATTTTACCAAATGTGACAAGTACCAAGATAGAGCAACAGGTGCTCATTCAAATGCATCAAATACCAAAATCTATGAGTTTGGAGGTAGTCGAGTACGGAGGGTCCACTGTATTACCTTGCCACTGTGCAGTCGTCAAATACCAAAATCTACAAGTTTGGAGGTAGTCGAGTACGGAGGGTCCACTGTATTACCTTGCCACTGTGCAGTCGTCAAATACCAAAATCTACAAGTTTGGAGGTAGTCGAGTACCGAGGGTCCACTGTATTACCTTGCCACTGTGCAGTCGTCAAATACCAAAATCTACAAGTTTGGAGGTAGTCGAGTACCAAGGGTCCACTGTATTACCTTGCCACTGTGCAATCGTCAAATACCAAAATCTACGAGTTTGGAGGTAGTCGAGTACCGAGGGTCCACTGTATTACCTTGCCACTGTGCAATCTGACTTCTTCTGATCAACGTCCTGATTGCACAGAAAGTCTCTATCCACACAATAGGAATGCTCCATCTACAAGTGCCAGAGCGGGCAGTAGCAGTAATGGAAAACTCATTCGTTTATAAGCACACATTCTCTTGAGTAATGGAAAGAATCAGATAACTAAGTAAATAGATGTAGTCATGAATATTTTGGTTCAAAAAGATTTTTTTTAAATTGATGATTTATCTTAATATCAAGTTTAGTTACTGTTAATATCAATAATACCATATAGAAAAAAATTAACCACAGTTGTCCTGTAAGAACTGCTAGTTTGCAGCCTTCATATACTTGCTACACTCTGAATGTGGAAGGTGATAACGTTTGGACAACCACATAAAACATGATCCGAATATGATTACAGAGCTGTGGAGACCATTCAGAAAATACATAGAAAAATTAATAACTACTATAATAACGATGTATGTAAAACCACATATCTGCTGCAACAAATAGCATAGGAAGCATGGAATTAACATCATCTATACAGTTATTTGATGTCAACTCTTCTTTAGACATTGGGCACGTAGACATTCCTTCTTTTACTACAGCAATATTTTCTCTCTCATCTATTATACGATACTATCCTTTTTCTATTTCAGGCTTGAAAAATATAGCAAAAACTCATTTTTAGAGTTACAGTACAAATCAGGAAAAAGCCATCTGCTGCATGCAAAGGAAAAACATAAACTATTTCTATTAAAAAGCTGATGTGAAATCAATTCTCTGAGACTATTCTATATTTATATCTCTAACGCCAGGAATAGGAAGCTGGTAATAAATGTTATATAATCTTACCATGTGAATTATTCCTTGCTAGGAAGACACTTTAAGAGATTATATTAAGGGGATCTTTTAGATATAAGATGCCCATATATTTACCATCGGAATACAATAATAGTAGTTTATTAAGAGAGGTGAATGCGCTTAAAAGTGGAAATTCCACATAACCAATGTATTTTTATATGCGAGAGAACCTTTAGAGAAATATAAATATAAATATATATATATATATATATATATATATATATATATATATATATATATACTGTATGTCATGGTACATGTCAGCTTTACCTTTTACTGCACAGTTACTACTGTTTAGCATTTTGTGTGTGCTGTTTGTCTCAGTGACAAGATTTAGAATTCCATAGAAAGGGTGTCTGTCTATCTGCCTATGTCCATGAGGCCCAGGCCTAGGGCAGATCATTTTCATGCATGTCTACATGCATTGATATTGCTGTCTATAACTGTACATACCACGTTTATATATATATATATATATATATATATATACTGTATATACACATACGTACATAAACACACACACACATACTTATGATTTGAGATATAGAATGGGGATAGGATGAGCTGTGTAGGTGCGATGCGGAGAGCTCATAAATCTAAATGGTCCAGTAAAGCCTAAAACCGAAATAAACCCAAGTTCTATGGACTAGTATATTAGTACCATCAGGGCACAAAAGACAAATGAGTGATATTTTTATATTGGGATTTTCAATTTGGTACTGTTAGAATGTTTCCAGCAAGAACTTAATGGGTGCCCCGCAATTATATAGACTCATAGGAAATTAATAAAGTGCCACTGAAGTGTCATATTTATGGTATACACTTATGAAGAATCTGTCTTAAAAATGTTAAAACAAACAGTGATAGCATTTATTTTGTATTGTGGTATGCAATTTAAATTTTATAACATTCTGCCTTGGTTCTTAACAGGATTAAACATCTAGGAAGAGTGGGAGGTATCATGGATTCAGATACAATCTCTATTTAGTTCTTATGAAAGACTGGCACTTAATATAGCCACTTGACAATAGAACTAAGTACAGATCAACTCCTTGTAGTATAAGCCATTGCTCTTGAGATATAGGCAGTCTAGCAGATGGAAGGGCAAACAACACAAGCACAGTCTCCTAAAAGTAAGATCTAGTTTAAACACATTTACACTGATGTCTTAAAGACGTTATTTTGTTACATTCTTCACCAGCAGATGAAGTTTGTGCCAAAGTAGAATGCTCCGTTAAGTTTAGTGCATCTCCGCTTCACTTTGGACCCATTACACTCAGAAATTGCATTTATCCAGAACTCGGTCTCTCCTTTAGCCAAATAATGTATTTGTCGTTGGATGCATTAATGGATCCACAGGACTTCAGTTACCCACTCAGTATTGCTATGGAAGTGAGACAGACAAGCTTCTTATTCTTATAAAGTGATCATTTTTTTACATTTTACAAACAGATTATCTAGTGGAGAATTCTGATGTTTAAATGGCCACTTAATTTAGCACAATTTGTGCATGTTTCACTGAGAAATCAGATAAAATCAAATCTGTGTTTATGTTTATATGTGTCACTGACTACCCACAGCCGAACCTGCATGCTGGAATCATCTAAACATGTCAGTTATGGGTTAACTGGTCAGTGCATTCCTGAGAACAGGGAAAAAACTGTTATTAATCACTGTCTTCACCGTTTGGCTATCTGTTTTTACTCACAACAGCCAGTAAACAGGAAAAATGTTGTATGTAAACAGACTTAAACTTTTATATTTTTATCTGTTATTAGTGTAATTAAAAAACAGATAATTTTGACTTACAAACTTGTGCTCTTTCACACCATGAAGAGCATGTACAGACAGGTAAATGGCCTTTTAACATGTACATCTGAAGTACCCTCTATTTAGGGATAAAGAGTATTTTGATAGATTTATCATGATCAAGCACTTAGCCAGTAGAGTAGAAGAGCTCCAATCCCATTACAGACTCAGACTACAAAAGTATCAATGGCATGAGGAACACAGGAAAACAATGTCATTGAGCTCTCAAACATAGGCCAATAAAAGGGAAAACACAATTTCCTTATGTTTTACATATTTAGATTTTTATCTGTGTTCTCTTTCATATAAAATAACTTGAGTTTTAATGGAAACGCCACATTCAGCATATATTAGGCGAACGCTTCCTCTTTCTCGCCATTGCATTCTTGGCCCCATAACGGCGCAGCTTCATATTTTATCATTGTGACAGCGTGATATAGTTTGGTATTTTGAAGATGTAAGGCCTGTGAAATATCCATAGCACATTTGTACTGATGGTCTTTTTTTTAAAGCCAGTGGTAAAAAGAATTAACTTTGTTAAACATCATGAACCATGCAAATTGAAGATACCTACATAAAATTTGACTACACCATTGAGTCAATTAGAAATATACTGTTGTGCTAGAAAGGAAAAGGAAAAGGTCATTCCTATTTTTCATCTTCCTGTTTTTTTACTTCTTTTAACATCTCATTTTTTTCTCTTGTAATATTAAACTTTAATTAGTCCATATACTAGTACAATTATATTGCACTAGATAAAGATCCTTCAGCCTACCCACAAAATGTAAATGTGCTACTGTAAAATTTGAATGGGAAATGTAGGCTATAAACAGACTGTATTAGAATTACTGTAGTTTCTACTGCTCAGATTATATTTCTGTATTCTAGTTAATAAAGATATTGCCCCAAATTTGTGTTAAAACACATTAGAAATTATGTGCAATCAGAAGAAACAATCATTTCAAATCCTAATATTTTTTTATGATTTATAAAAAAATATATATGGCCACTTCTTCAGACTTAAATTCACTGTAATCTCCATATGCTTTATAAACATGGTTTTCATATGGTTTATAAAGTAAAGAGTATACAGAATCATTTTTATAATAAAACATTTAAATACTGTAAATCTTTAGTCATCCAAAAGATATGTATGTATTATGAATGTCCTATATAGGCAAAATTTAGTTAATAAAACAGTCTCAGCGGATCAGTTCATAGCCTCTGAGAAGCTCAATGAAAGAGAGAGTGAGTGTATGAGAAAAGAAAAAGGAGAGCAAGCGAGAATTAGGGAAACATAGCAAGAGAGATAAAGAAAGAGAGAGAGAGAGAGAATGCCTGAGGAGAGCTTGAAGAGAGCTTGCTCCTGAGGAGAGCACCTGAGAATTCTTGTAAGGGAGTGCTCGAGAGGAGGGCACCTGAGAAGTACTCATGTGGTGAGCACCTGAGGAGGGCTTGTGAGGAATGCCTGAAGAATGCTTGAGGAAGGGCCTGTATTGTGCTCATGAGGAGAGCATTTGAGGAGTGCCAATGAGGAGAACGCCTGAGAAGCACTCCTGAGAAGAGCACCTAAGGAGTGCTTGTGGAGAGAGCACCTGAGGAGTGCTTGTGAGGAGAGAATCTTAGGAGTGCTAGTGAGGAGAGAGCCAGAGGAGCGCTGATGTGGAGAGAGCCTGAGGAGTATTAGTGAGGACAGCGCCTGAGGAGTGCTAGTGAGGAGAGAGCACCTGATGAGTGCTCATGAGGAAAGCACGTGAATCGTGCATGTGAAAAATGTGCATGAGGAGTGCCCCCAAGAGAGTGCTTTTGAGGACAGCATATTGGACATGCTCGTGAGGAGAGTGGCTGAGGATTGTGCATGTGGAGAGCATCTAAGGAGTGCTTGTGAGGAGATTACCTAAAGGAGTGTGCTAGAGGACAGCGCCTGGAAAGTGCATTTTAGAAAATAAGAGTGCACATGAGAAGTGCTACTTAAGAGGGCATCTTAGGGGGGCAAGTGAGGAGGGCATCTGAAGAGCGCTTGTGAGGAGAGTGTATGATGAAAATGAGAGCGAGAGAGAGAGAAAGAGCAAGAGAACTAGTGAGAGAGACAAGCAGAGATAAAAAGAAAAAATACAAGATAAAAAGAGAAGGATAAAGAAAACAGGGGAGAAAAAAGGGAAGAGGGAAAGAAAAGGAGTGAAAATGGAAGAGAAAAAGAGATAGTTATAAATATATAAGTAAACCCAATTCTATCCAGCTTGGTTAGACTTATTACTAATCATTTACATGACTCCAGCATAGATTACCTGACGTGGTTTTGGTATACCTAGAGTAAGATTGATTGGCACACCATTTACCCAGTTAAAAACTATCATTAAAACAAATTCAACCTGGTCATGGACTTAGAAGTCTTTTGTTGTGGATGAGACTCTAGAAGCCCTCTATGGTGCAAAAGGACTAAAAGTAGCTATGCTGTACTGATCCAGTGGAGTGCTATGTTCAATAAACCAATACAAGTTCTTGAGTCTAGACAAAGGTGGCATCAGGCCTCCATGAATGTACAGATAGAAGTTAAAACTGGGGATTTTGTGATGAAGTAGAAAGCATAAACAACAGGCTACAATCATTTATTATATGTACAATATACACTGTACTCGTATCTTTGGTTTCCATAATGCTGATAAACCAGCAGTTTAACTGCATTTGCTGCTTCAGTGCTGCAATCCTCAATTGCCCCATTGATTCATGACATCAGCCACATCATTTCCTCGGCCACATCATTTTAATTATAATGTTAAGCAAAAACCACGTAGCAGAACCTTGCCAGATCCATTAACTCCAGCTTCTCTTGTAAATTATTTTTAACTGTGTAATGGGTAAAAAAACATTGTGCACATACTGTATGTATCTCCATTTGTAAATAGCCACTTATGTATACGGTTGCCAGTGGCTCAAAATACAACAACACACCACCAATGTGAACTAAAACTGTGTTGCCAAAAAACATAGATGGATCAATATTAACTAATAATAATTGTTTTCCTTATCATAATCTACAAAATAGGTTGTGTCCTAAGAATTGTTTACTCTTGATGTTTAGTTTGCATGCTAGTTTTTTAGAATGTATAGGAATTAACTTTTGGTAATTGTGTAAATGTAGCTAACAGTATGGCTCATAAATCATTATTGATCAATATTACACATATTTTGCATAATTTACAGAATTATCATCACTATGGTACTCTAAAATGAATGAGCTTTTCAATGATAGTTGACAGGTTAGTGGCTTTTACTTGGTGTGCACTCATTGCATTTGCAAAATTGCTTCCTGAGTTTCCTCTTTGCTGGATTATATATGGCTGACATCACAAATAACAAGCCAAGAAGTAGTCTTATAGTAATAGTCTTTCATAGAGATTTAAAGGGATACTGACAAGAAGGTTATCAGCACAGTTTCTATTTTGCACACCTAAATATAACTATTTATCTGTTGAATGAGAGAACAAAAACTATATTAAAAAAGTAATAATGACTAGAACAATAATAATATTTTTGAAAGACAGAGTCTAATCGAAATTAGTAAGTAATTATACAGTATGTACATAATTTTAAGTATGGGAAAATAGCAAATGTGAAATCCATGAGCAATAATTAATTTTAGAGAAAATCCTAATTTTATTAGACTCTGCTTGATTCTAAGCTCTTCAATGTTGGTTCTCTAGAGTTTTATTTGGTCAGCCGGTGGAATGGGGAAGGCAATCTATGTCCTCACTGGAAATAAATTCAATTTCCGGCACTTGGTTCCTTCCCTACACATGCTCAGAAGACAAAGTCAATCTATAAAATGAATGTCCTGCTTTTCATTATCTGTACTTAACTCATTTTGCCCTCAATCTGGAGGATACATATGTCAGCCCCTACATGCTAGCAGAGCTCTGCTAAAATGTTATTATTTTTTTATCCATAATTCACAAACAGATGAAGTTCCTGAACTACAGTTTACAATATTTAAAGGCAATTTATGTTACTTTTGGAGTTCATATTTGCAACCTTATACATATCTACACACCTTACATGACACATGAGATTATGTCTTAGATATATTCAGTTTCACCCATCAGTGATTTCTAGTCCAGAAAAGGAACCAGACCCTGATGATTTGCATTAAATAAAACATTGCCATTTTATGACACAAAAATATTACCATCCAATTCCAGCCATGTAAAAGAAAGTGTTAAGCATATTATTTTCTTCATACAAATTAGTTCCTGCAAGAGACCTTTAAATATAATCCATTACCCAGAAAGATGAGTTTCATTACAGAGTTGATAATTTTATTTTTCATCTGAGATAAGAGACTGTGATAGGTGATAGCAACAGTGCTTTGCAGATATCTGTATGACAAAATCTAAGTTGTAGATAACTGCAATACTGAATGATAAATAGATTGCTTGTATTTGCATTCACTACAATATTATGTATATATTTCAATATTGTATTATATGACAATGAACAAATTCTGACAGGACATTTACACTGAAAGATTCATCATTATGTTAAATAAGCCTGAAATTTGTCTAGGATCAGAAATGTAAGATATTACCTAAAAAAAATATTTTTAGGAATCTGTTAGCATTAAAGGACAAGATAAATAGTTTTTAAGAGTGAAAATCTCTATAAAGAAATTGTGAAAATTTTATTTTTGGATTGACATTGTGTTTAAAATATGGATGTAGAATCTGAAAAGAATATGGATATAGAAACTGAAAAGTTTAAAGGGACTCTTCAGGCAAAATGGACAATGGTTGTTAAACAAAACTGTTTGAGGGCAATGACGAGTATTTTATTTCCTTATCCCCAAATATCAGATATTTATCTAACTATAGACTCAGCTGTGTCAACATAGTCATTGTATTCAAAATGTGGTAGATACTAGGAAAATAATTTAGTGTGTTTTCCAAGGTAGCTAGTGATCTCAGTGTGTAATTAGAAAAAAACCCTTAGATAAGAATGGACTACTTAAGACTTCCCCTATTAAAGAAAAAAAAAGACATTAGAAAAGAACCACAAAACAGACAACATGAGGAGGAAGACAACAACAGGTGATCAGGAAGACAGGAGAGAAAGCGATGGCAGGGAGGTCTAAAAGAATACACTCAATAAAGAAAACATATTTATAAGATACACTTATAGACACACTCTTAAAACATACTATTGGCATACTCCCAAAACACATAGATATTCAAAATGTATACTCCAATAGCTACAAAGAAACTTTCACAGCTCACATCCACAATATTTTATACACCAAGACCAGGAAATTCTATTGAAAGAAAAGAAAAGAAAGAGTTCAAACTTCCTGGGGCCTAGTCATTGAGGGAACCATGGATAATACATTAAATTTGGGTATCATATCATATTTTTTCCATATTTATTTTCATTACAATTATGAAAATATTTTGGTAATTTACGTACAATTTACAGATTAATTTTACAAATATCCCAATTATCAGCTGTTATAGCAATCCAATATATTTTGATTTAGTACATAATTGTAATAAGAAAAAATATTTTCTTTTTGTATTAGATAATATTATAAATAGATTGCAGAATTTTAATAACTTTAAAATGGAATGGTATTTTAGTGAATACAAGAATGACCAAACCAACTCTAATATCATAATTGTCATATCTTATGTATTAGGCACATTGGGCATGACTTGTATATGATTATATGGACAATGTGTTAATAACTGCTTCTTTATCATTTAAATATACGTTGATATAATATCTGTCATAATTATTATACCATATTACTTGTTTCTATTGAAAGATACTGTTTTGATATATTTTTTTTATTATAATAAATATATTTTCATATTATACAGTTCTGCTTATTTCATGAGGCTAAAACTTATATATATTGTGTAATAAGAGTTCAAATAATACAATATTGGCAAATATATAAAATATTACATTTTTTTTTTATATTAATAAATATTATTCATATTAATATCACAAAATGAATTGCCCAAAACCACGACATTAGGTAAGAGCTGTGAACAGGACATTCTACATGAGAGAGAACAGGAAGAACAAGGGAGGTTTATATGTTCATTTATATCTAGCATCTCACAACTTTTTTTTTTTTTAAACAATTCCAATTAAGAAATTGTCTGATAGCAATTCCTTAATGGCGATCTGCTATGATTTTATTAAACACTCTACTTTTGTCATCATTTTAATATGTTGATCACTAAAGAAAAATCCTCAAAATATATTTCTCACAAGTCATAATCTTCTTTAAGGCTCCAAACCTTTTAATCTTGAAATGGTTCTACACTTTCAAAAAAGGCAGATCTCTGTGGAAGTTTGACACGAAACACGTGTGTCAAATCAGTCTCAATGTGTGTCCCGATCAGATAACGTCACAAGCTGGCTTATTCAAGCACTGACTGTGAGATATTTCTTTCCCGGTTACAGGTGACCATGTCCTGATTTTAATGAATGTAACCATACCCAACCAAGTAGGGCTTCAGTGGGATCAGTCCCAGACAGAATAGAGTAGAAATTAACTATTACAAAGCTTCAGGGGGTAAGTAGTGGGTCCCAATGAACCACCACTACACTTGAGTTACATAGGGCCACAGAGCTAAATTACATATATCATACATATACCTGAAGTGTCTATTTCACCTCACCATGATATAATACATAGACCTGTGAACTTAGTAATTGATTTTGGTGATTTTTATGAATTATATACTGGTGTACTGTATTCTCTGTGATCTATACCTGATGATCAGTATAAACCAATTGGCATATGTCATTTATTCTCATGGACCTTTTCCTTAGCTTAATTTGCTTGTTATGATATATACGTGATAATCAATATAGATTATATAGGCATTTGTCATTTATCATCTGATTTCATAGACCTATTACAGTTCACACATAAATGCTATGTTGTCTATATTTTGGTGCTATCATGGCCTTAACCCTATTGTATGACATTTATTTTGTCTCAATTAATTTGGGCTATATATTGGACCATTAATTTAGGGACATATAAAAGTTCTTAATTAATATATCATTTTAGTATTTTTTATTGTTACATTTGTACATGTTAATTATTTTTGTATGCTATCAATAAAGGTTATATATTATTTAACACTCTAGTTGGTCACCTGTTTGTTTCTACTAATTCTCTATATCGTGGATGCTATACAATGGGAAAGTCTATGACCAGACATAGAGGTGTCCTTCCTTTTTTCTACCCCTGTTTTTGTAACGTTTAAAAACATATAGCAAGATGGCGTGGAATAGTGTCACTTAATTCATGTTTTTTTAATTATTCATGTTCCAAAAAAATAAATAGTAGATGTAATGAAGAATGAAGGATACCTGGCATACAATGTTATCACTTCTGATTATATTCAAAGCTTTGTCATTGGCTGAGGTATCACAAACATTTTGAATGGGCTGATATGCACTGAACTCGCATGATACATTTGTAACCATTCCATCTCCCCACTTCTTCCCTTATTCTCTTAATATAGAGCACATTGTTTAGCTACTGGCAAAATAGCAATGGTATGAATTAATATTCTGTAGACAACCTTACAATAGATTGGACAATATTAATGCTCTGCAAGAGTTCTCAGAATATTACATTATAACAATGAAGGACTGAATATCAAGGCAATGTTAAGAGGCAATTAGGAAAGCAAATACCATTATAAAATATAGCTCAGAAGACATGACATGTCAAAGACATCTAAAAAAAAGTGCAGTATAAATAAAGAAATAAAGTTTCAATCTGCAGCTGAACAGATAATTATACTAGAAGATGTTGAATGAACAAAGCAAATGGAAAGGGAGAAACCATCACTCTTGTTCTCCCTTAAGGAGTCTAAGACACACAGTTTTGACAGTGTGCATTGGATTGTGCAAGACACAAGAGGATTCATGTGAGCTCTTTGTGCAGCTCTTTCTTTGTAGGGTAAGGAACGGGAAAGTTCTTGAGGCCATAAAGTCCTCTTAAATATGCCTAGCAAACCACTTGCATTTTTTGTACTACATTGAGCAGGCTGCCAGAATAGCAACTATGTTCACATTCTTTGTATTCCTGTCTATTATTTGTTACCATGACCCACAATTTTCATTGACTTCTAGTCGTGTTTAGGAACCTACACCCGCCAATTGGCTCAGCCCTCACTGTATAAAATAATCAATAATAAATAATATACCATGTTCTAGAAGGGTCAACATGTACAATGGGACTGTTAACACATAGTTACTCATGTGGTAGTGTATGGAAAAAAATTATGAATAATTTAAAAATGGTAGCACAAACCCATATAGCACTCATACTCCTTCCCTTTTGTCTAGATTGTACAAAGAGTGGCTGGTGTTACCCGGGAATTCCCTGATATTGTATATGGATAAAATAGGCAGGCTAAATTATTATTGGTTGGGGTTGACACATTGCTGTTCTACTCCAACCATGTTCAGGTATAAGGAAATAAAGCAATCATAAATGTGTGTATGGATATTTTTATTTTTTTATTTTATATAAATGGTTTAACTATGTGTTTATGTTTATCTTCCTCAAAACATTTATCATTTTAAATGTACTTCTACATTTTGGAAGCCAACAAAATAACAGACAGTCATCTTCTAGAAATGCCCCCCTATTTCCTCTATACTCCCCTGCTTATTGCAATATTTCACTTCTGTGACCTAGCATTTCAAGAACCTTATAAACTATTTGTTTGATGGCTTCTTAAAAATTAAGTGTAAATTGTATATGGATATTATGTTGAGGAGGATATCCTTAATTAGATAAGCCTAGTTGAAACATTAACATAAAATTAAAAAATACTCAAATAGTCCCATTAAGTTCCCAGCACTTTAAATATAATTATTTTTATTCATATTAATAATTCAGTGGCTAAGGTAAGGAATGATATTAAATGTACGTTTTTATTGAGGAAGATTCTATTTAGCTTCTTTATCACATGAATATACTTCAGTCCTCTCTTTTTGAGAAACAAGCTTGGTAGAAAAAGAAATGCAGATTTAAATGTGTGGTTTATGTATTCAGATCCTAGAAAATATGTCAAAAAGCATGAGCCTCAGAGATCACTTAGATGTTAAGATTGGTGTTTAATGGAAAAAGAAATGCAGAGTGTAAAATGACTGCAGATATACAACATGTTTTCTTAATGTGCCCGCGAATATGATCATGTGTACTCTGTGATATATTGAGCTTCGTTCAGACGCTCCAATAAATAATACAACAGTTTACTAATAATTCAGCAAGCAGTAAAGCTGCAGGAGAGTAAAAGGTGATTTTAATAAATGTTATTGTTATTGTATTACTTCCCTGAAACGATTTTAGAAAATGATCTCCCCTAATTCTCATAAAAATATATTTTTGGGTACCCCGCATAATTACATTTAAACCATTAGGCACCTCAAACTGGAAGTTTTTATGTCCAAAGATATTGGCATTGATTCTTAAAGAATGGCTGCAAACAGCTGTGAATCACTATGTTATTCACTAAGACGGATGTATTTACATAAGTTCCATGATGCGCTGGTATTTTATCAAGGAATGGCCTTGTAGACTGGTTGGATTTCCATTAGTACTATTGAAAACACTGGTTTATGATTTTCCCATTTTTATTAAAGCAGCTCCATTCTCACTCCATTCTTAGCTACCTCCAACATGTGGAAGCAAATACACAGAAACAATAATAATGGCATCCAAAATAGTTAAATGTTATTTGTTGTTGTTGTTTAGTCATTCAGTCATGTCTGATTCTTTGTGACCCTATGGGCCGCAGCACGCAGGCACATCTGTCATCCACTGCCTCTCTGAGCTCCCGTAAGCTCATCTATCCATCACCACCCTTGCCGTCCCTTTTCTGCGTGTGCCTTCAATGTTTCTCAGCATTAGAGCCTTATTTAGGGAGTCCTGTCTTCTCGTGATATGGCCAAAATATTTGAGCTTCAGCCTCATGATCATACCTGTGAACAGTTTGTCTTGATTTCCCATAGTATTGATTATTTGGATCTTCTTGCAGTACAATTGACTCTAAGCAGTTTTCTTAAACACCACAATTCAAAGGCGTTAATTCTACAGAGCTCAGACTTCTTTATGTCCAGCTCCCACCATAGTTTTAACTATGTGTACCTTTGTTGAGAGTAATATATCTTTACTTATTTATAGCTTATCCAGACTTGCCATAGGTGAGTAAATTAAAGATTGTTTTTTTTTTCCTTTTATTTGTAGTTTTTCAAAAGAACTATGGGATAATATTGGACCAGTAAAATGGGACAATAGTGGACAATAATGGACCATCATAAAGATTGTGAAACTTGATAATTCTATGTAGAAAAGCTATAAACGATGGCACTTGTTCAGCCATGACTGTTTCTTGTTTTTTCTTCTTTTTATCATTTTTATCATTTCCTGCTAGTTTTACGATTTGCAATCTGAAATATTTTATGCATTGTCTATGAATATAGATTCTGATTTCTTTTGCACAGTTCTCATAGGTATATATTTAAACTGTGAAGTAAAGGCTGGGTGATAGATGGCAATCTGTCAATGACATATGGTTCTGTTCCTATATAACGTAAGTTACTGAACATGAGGTCTCTTGCCAACAATTCTTAAAGGAAAAAGAACTCTTGGCCCACCATCAGCCTGTATTTCACAAGAGACCGAGCAAACACATCCATCATTGTGCACGGAATACACCAAGCACACTCTATTTTTTAATAGATACAATGCCATTTAAAATATATTTAAAATTGATTTATTGTCATATGTCCAGAAATGCTATACATAACTGGAAAATTCTCAACTAATCTCACTCTGAGACACAGGTGTCCTAATTTATAATTACCGTAAATGCAACTCTGTTTCTTTGAACACAACGGTATGTTTTAATATATACATGCATTCTGTTGTATTTAAAATTGCACAAAATATATATGAATATATGTTTAAAACTATAGGCAGTAACATATACTTTATAAAAGCATGTTATTTATAAAAAAAACAAAAAAAACTTTCTTTTACAACATTACATTAAATTTTTTAATTATTTACCGGCAAGTCAGCCTGTATGTTCCACTCATTTAATTGTTGTTCAAGAGTGTAGTGTTTACTAATCATCATGATCACTTGGAGTCAATCTGCATTGTTTTAAGTCTACAAGTGATTGCAAGAAACAATGAGACTGTACAGATCAAAGAAAGTTATTTGCAATGAGTAGCTATAATTACAATCTGGCACAATTATAAGAGCAAAGGCTTGATGGGTGAATCAGAGAAGCAGAATATTTTAGAACTCCCAACTGCATGCCCACTCTGGGGCTGCTACCTTCTCTGTTGCTCAGAATCTAAACATACCATGTTACATCTGTTAACTCCTGAAGTATACACCTGCAAATCCAGTTACTTCTAATATTTGATTTCACTTGAATTGTGATTGTTGCACTGGTCCTGTCTTGATATTCAGTTTTGCCAGAGCTAGAAAGTGTACCAAAGAGCATCAGTGCTCAGTTGTCCTGCTTTAATGCTCCAAGTCTGCACTATGAAACTTGGTGGATATTCTGGTATTTTGGCCTTGGCTTTGCCCTGCCTTCTCATGATCTCATGATTCTAAGCCTTGACTTGTCTATTCGTTTCACTTTTTGTCTGATGCCTACTTTGAATACTGCTAAGCACCTGAGGTCCATTGTTTGCTTGTAGTTGCCTGCACATTGAGCATGCTTAGTCTCTTTCTGTGCAGTCAACTGCAGTCAAGACAAAGGAAGCAATGCCTCCAGGCCTTATCATTAATGAATGCCAATGATCTCTCATTGACAAGGGTAAGAAACTTTCAATTGATATTTGTAATTACCTATAGTTTTATATTATGCCATATTTGGAACCTCCACTTGGTCACTTTAAATTGTAAGGGCTCTCGTTAAACTGAAAGGGGTTTCAAGTCTTATATCAAAGTTGCTACACAAATAATTATTAAAATTATTATTAAAAAAAATAAATGTATAGAAATATGTTATATCTAAAGCTACAATACTAATGGGTTTTCTTATCTTTAATATTTAATGTTATAAATAATGAACATGCCATGGCACAGTACATCACAACATGACATAATTATATTTTATAACACAATTTACATGGTAAAGTGATTAAAATCTGGCCGTTAATAATGTAACATTGTGATGTGCTTGCATGCACCAGTCGTACTTATTTATGTACCTGTTAATAGTCATATGTCATCAATATACATTACAAATTCATACTTTACATGGGCCTAATGTATTTGCTAATGTGGTTATAAAATTTAGATTTAACGGTACAAAGCATGTTCCACTTATTTGTAGTGTAGACAAATAGCTCACACACAAGCAATTATTTTTATAAATATATTTAATATTTTTAAATAACACAGAAAGATATATTATTCACAGGAAAAAAAATAGGGCGAATTGACTTAAAGTAGAGGTAATATCCATGGAGCCTATTATGCCTGTTTGATAAATAGGCTCACTAAAAGACTGAAAACATAGGAAGTGTAAGTATTTTTTCTTGACCATGCTTAAAAGGACTCTTAGCACTCATGTGAAGGATGGTAACATGCATTAAAGCATACATGGAAAAAGGGGGCGGTACCAGTATCATAGATGCCACTAGTATGTTCTTAGAAGTAAGCAAGTGTAACTTTCACATAATAATATTGTGGTAGATAAAATTAATTCAATATGATTAAACAATTGTTAGAGCAAGTGTATAAAATAACAGATGCCCACACAGTTCCACTTGCTCCCACTTTGTAATCTACTTGTGACACAAAGCAGAACCTTATTATCTTATTAGTGATATGTTCCAAGGATAGAAGTTCAAAAGAGATCAAATATGTTTTGACAACTACCATATGTATTATTAAAGAAAAATCAAGTAATATGATATGTTATACAGTAAGAGAGAGTGTTAGATGGTTGTTCAAACACCAGGTACAGAATGGCCACTCACTTGAATAATGTTTAACAGTATATAATGGGTATAGACACATTTGTACAATGCACTACAGAGAAAATGTTTGTAATATATGGTACTGACTATATTGCGATATCATAAAATAAATAAAAAATATCATTATATACTGCTGTGAAATTGCTCCTTGTTAAATATCATTCTTATAATATGGTATTTTTAAGACTAAGACTTGACATTAAGCAAACTTCTTTGAAATTGTAAAGAAATAATTACGCTACAATTAAACATTTTATTAAATGCAATTATTTTTGGCTATAGACTAACATAACCATTTTGAGTTGCTTTCCCTTTAAACTGGTGATATTTCTATTAGATATATTGCTTATCATATCAAAAGCTCCAGTTCATTCAAGATATCTTCCCAACTGTGGAAGCAGACTAGGAGAAACAAAAATGGTGGCTTTCTCGCAATATAATTGGATATAATATGTAATACTTTCTAAAACAACTGAGCTTTTTTTAAAAAAAATATGGAGCTACAGGGGTTCTTTATTAGTTGCTCATAAAGATTTACAGAAAATTAGTCAACATAAACTGAATATTGATACAATATCAGATAACTAAATAATGTATATATATATATATAATAATAATATATCCCATAATACTTCTTATTTGAAAGCATAGTTGAAATACAAAAAATACTTTTTTTATATAGTGACTATTTGCAGCTGTATCAATCTGAATTTTAATCCCATGACTTTCCCAGAATCTACTGGTGCTTTAAAAGGTTCCATGCAGCTGTTTCATTATTTGCCTTTGCCGAAATACCATAACATCTTCATTACTTACCCTGGCAGTAATCTGCTGTTGATTGAGATTAATAGAGAAAATATTTTCAAAACACTTTAGCAAGCATTTGCATTAATCTATGTTCAGAAAATTAATCTTGTGGGGCGACCTGAAAAAGGTGTTAATTGCAGTTTCAGATGTGAATACATCAAAAGTTTTCAGAGGTGTGTTAACAGCGGCAAAACTAAATTCTCAGTTGAAAAAGAGAAACTCCCAATTACAACCTGAATTCCTAATTATGGAAAACAAAAAAACAACGTGACAATTTGTGGTTTGCTAATTATTAAGGCTTACAGCTGTTTTAATTAAGTCTCTTAGAGCGATCTGGTATATGTATAAACAACTAAGTGGAAATTTATAAAATTTCCAAATAAATCTGCAATGTGTATACAGACTTATTTTGTGCTTACAGTTTTTTAAAGTATATTTCTCCTACCCTACTGCAGATTTCACACCAGAGTCAGCCAGAAATACATAGGCTGGTGTGCTATTTGAGGGCTATATATTAATATATTGCAATATATTAATATATTGGAAGTAGTGAGTTTCCAATATTGTAGGGTGCTTTGGAAAAAGTACTTTCCACAAAGATTCTAAGCTCAAAACCAGGCCCTCCATTTTCTTCAGTTGTTAATATTGTATTTTTTTCTGTTCTCTCGGCCTGTACATAGCATCGGAAAATGTTGGTGTGTTACAAATAAAAGTTAATAATAAGTTAATGATAATAATATTATCATTATTATTGTATTTTATTTGTGGGGCACAAGCAGAATCTATGGCACTATGGTACAATAAATAATGGATGCAGATGTCTTTTGGAGACAGTGTAAATAAGACAAGACGAGATGTTGTTCATACACACTGGTACAGCATGAGATGATGGCCATGCTGTTTTGAGAGTTTATAATCTAAGGGTATGCACCATATTAAAATCTAGTATTATCTATAAATATTAATGTATTTATAAGTGTGCTGCAAAATTATAAGATTTAATATTTTGAATAGGTACGTTATTAAATAATATACCATCATTACAGCAAACATGAGTTTTTACCCCATGCACTAGTGTAGTAAACAGTGTTATTAATGATTCCTCACAAGAAAAACATTATTTAGTATGAAATATCTTAAATAAAAGTTCATGAAATATGAAAGAAATATGCAGTTATCTACATATTTTCTCTCTTTCTCTCTCTCAATATATATATATATATATATATATATATATATATATATATATATATATATATATATATATATTAACTCATTCTTTTTTTTTTTTTTTTTTTTTTTCCAAATAAGAATTTTATTAGACTGCAGAACAAGGGAAGAATTTTTGCCTTGTTTAGAAGTGTGTGTTTGGTCTCTTGGTGGTGAAACGGGGATGGTGCTGGCGACGCAGAACTCTGTGTGGCAGAGGGAACTTGATCTTTGAGTCATGGAACTGCTTGACAGCAGGTCTACGACACTTGTTGGCAGGTATCACCTCAACCTTCATGATCTGAATAGAGTGGGCACGGGCACGATGGCGAGCACCCATGTCACGATAGCACTGTGTTACAGCAGCAGCAGTCGTCAGATCTCTATATTCCCTGTACATGTTGTGTGTTCCACTACGAGAATCATAACGCAGCCAGATCCCGAAGTTCTTCACCTTCTCTGGAGTTTTTTCATAAACCTGTCCACAGTACACAATTTCTCCAGAAGCCTTCTTTACCTTCCTAAGCTGGGAGATAAAGTACCAGAATCGGGACTTTGCAACCACATGGTTAGGTGCAAAAATTTGCATGCGATAGAGAGGGGGAGAAGGAACCTTAGTGGTAGGGAGCCCACGCCCGATGACCTTAAACTCCCTTAGAGTGCCGGACGCCTTCATGCTGCCTCGATCCGTGCCAATGAGCGAAAAGCATTAACTCATTCTTAAGACACTCATAATAACCATATATTTTCATTTTCTTAGATTAAGAAGAGTAGGATGGACATTAAGATTACCAGCACAGTCAAACTACCCATGGAGATTACCAACACAGTCAAACTACCCATGGAGATTACCAACACAGTCAAACTACCCATGGAGATTACCAACACAGTCAAACTACACATGGAGATTACCAACACAGTCAAACTACCCATGGAGATTACCAACACAGTCAAACTACCCATGGAGATTACCGACACAGTCAAACTACCCATGGAGATTACCAACACAGTCAAACTACCCAATCTTACATTTGCCATTGAATACATATAATTTGCAGTGAAAGTAATAGTAAATACATATAATTATGTCATTAGACATGAATGACGCCATAAACTAAAATGCTTTTACTAAACTAGAGGTTTACAGCACAAATCTTAGACCAGATTAGTATCAGTAGGTTTTACTATATATTAAACCATTTAATGCAGCTATTTGCTCCCACTCAAATTTTAAGTTTTCTCAAATTGAAGAAATTACTGTTTTTTGGAGATTAACAACACCATTTATTTTTATGTGCAGTTGCTAAGACAATATTTACCTTTATATGTTCTGATGTTAATGTTGATTATGGGAATCAATATACGTCCACTACTGGTTCAGTTATGTGATCAATATGGCTGCCACTAGTGGTTCAGTTATGAAACCAATATGGCTGTTACACAAGCTTTACTACTAATGACCTATCATGATCCACACCAATGTCATTATTATTACAGTAGTGACAGGAAACCTATATCAGTTGAAGCACAGCATTTATGGACCTTGCAACTTCAAACAGGCCATGTTTAACCATGGAAACAAACCCATTAAAAGACTACGGTGATCATACATTTAAACATACTAATTGGAAGATCTATGCTTAAAATATGGAAAATATTTTTATAAAGTAAACATATAATAACGCCTCTAATTTATTACTTTTATGTGCAAGTATGCTGCTATGGAATTCTAGTTTCCAGTGATCTACTTCATGCGGTGGATGGAGACTTTGTAAGCTGAGAGCAAATGGAAAATGGGAATATAAAAGTTGCAAAACAAAAAAAAAATTCTTTTTATTTTATTATTATTATTATAGTTCATTTATAACGCCGACATATTCCGTAGCGCTGTACATAAGTTAAGTTCAGACAAAGATAAATACAAATTAACATGTAGCAAAGCAAGGAGGGCCCTGTCTTTGAGCTAGGAATCCAATGTCCATGGTGAATTCCCAAAGTACTTAGGATAGAAACTCGCAGACTTACAATCTAAGGTATAGTGATACAGAGGGTTAAAAAAAACATAACCAAATGCAGTTTTTCTATTGGTAGGTACGCTGTGCCTATGTAAGAAGCTATGGGGTGTGGAAAAGACCTTTTATTTTTAAATATAATAAATCTGTATGTGTATATAATGACGCAATGTAATGTGTGTTTCTGATATAAGCAGCAGGTTTTGGGTTGGAAAAAGGTAAAAAAATGGAAACTTAGATATGCCTTTAAAGTTTCTTCCCATCTCAAGAATGTATTCAGCAGACGCCACCAAAATGGTAGACTCCACATCAGAATAATTGCATATAGAAGGTAAAGGAAATAAAGGCTGTGCTATATTTTTACATTTTAAAAGCATTTAGCCTTTTCTTAATTGTTTCACATGAGTACATTTTAAAATAGTGCTATAGTGGCCCTTTAATTCCTAGATCTTTTTGCATTTGAGTGATAAATAGAAAAAGAATAAAAGAGCTTCGCCCATGTGTCATGGTGAGTGCAAATGAGTCTATGGAGTGTTCTTAAAACAATACGTAAATTGCTGTCATCAGGTCACCAAGCTGCCCTCATTAAGGCTTATTGATTGCTTACACAGCAAATAACCATTCTTGAAACAACCAGTTAAAAAAAAAAGCAGGAATAATGTGCAATTCCTTTAAAATGTTTAAAAGTTATAAGATGATCAGTTACAATTCACTTAAAAAGTCAAGTCATAGAAACAAAGTATTTTTTGCTTGTTTTATAGTTTTGACATTTCCATATATATCACATAAGGTCTACGCTATATTCTTGAGGAGTTAAGGAGCTTGCAACCTTCACAACGTCCTTATTTATAGTCACAGTTATGTCTGGAGACAAACATAGGGATTTCAGGCCATCATAACGGAGTGAAAAGAAGGGCTAGCTCAAGTGGGATAAGTAGAGTTCAGAATCAACGACCTCCGTTATTTGCTTTATATAACTCTGACAATCATCAATGCTTTTGTGAGTTATAATGCTAAGTGGCTCTTGAGGTGTACAGCTATTCCTAAAAGCAAAAGGGTTGCTTATCAAACTGCCTGTTATACATTGCAGCAGGTCAGTAATTTACCACTCTGCTTTTTAATAACTATGGTTTATAGCAAAATCTATCAGACTAAGGTGCAAAGTTATCCCTACAAACTGTTGACATAATAAAGGCATGCCAAAATCCCATTCTTTATCATTGTATTTAAAAAAATCATGCCTTTAAACAATACTACTACTACTAATAATAATAATATTAATAAAATTAATAATATTAAAGGCTGTAAAAGTTAAGACACGTTATGGTATTTTTGATCCTATGCAAAAACAGCTAAAGCAGCCATATCAAGGTATGCTACAAAAGTGAGTTATTGAGCAATGTGGAGACATAATTTATTTGCCTTTTTACCAAAACTATCTTCAGTTGGGTTCTATCAGGTGTGACCCTTCCCCAAGATACTGGAGCCCCTGCTTGGGTTCTTTGGCTTTTTGTGTCTGCCTCTTCCATTCTTTAGAATGTAAGTTTGCAAGTTTTTGATCTTGTAAGGTGCTTTGGGATAAAAAGCACTTTCTACATAAGATTTTAAGCTTAAAGACAGGGCTCTCCACTCTTTTGCCATGTGTTTAACATTCGATCTTCTATGTATTTAACCCCTGTATAGCCCTACGGAATATGTTGGCGAGTTACAAGTAAAGGATAATAATAAAAAAGAAGGCCTGTGTCATTCATCAGAGGTGTTATATGTTCCTCATAACTGATTTTGGATCATGCTGTGTTGGCTTCCATCAGATACATTTTGGAGTACTCAGGCTCCTTCTGCACCATTGAAAGTCAAAATGGGTTCAAGGACTTAAATTTGGAAATGCTGTAAACAAATGTCAGAAATATTTGTATTTATGTATAATATACACAAATAAGTCACCTAGTTTTGTTAAGCGTGAGTGTGTAATATTACATATCATTTGAGGTTCTTGTAAATTACTTTGAAACGATTTGTCAAAAGGATAGACGGAAGAAGGGAGATGGAGAGAGTTAGCAAAAGGCTGAACTGGGATGGTAAGGAAGAAGGAGGAAGAGAGAAAAAGCAACACCATGAGCTTTGGTTAACAAAAGTTTTGCAAAATGCTTTTCAGTTCCAGCTGTATAGAATACCTAATACACTTGAGGACTGTGCTATAGCCACAGGGCCTTAGGTTGGGCAACAGACATTGGAGATGAAAATGAGAAAAAAAATATATATATATACACATCTACTCTCATGCTGAAGCTCCATGAAGACGAATTCTTTTAGGCCGGCATATTATATGAGCACCCGATTTTATGACCATCAAGTGTACTGTAGTTGTGTTAGTTTTTATGGATGCGCCAGAGTTATAAACAACGTACATATGAAAATCTTTTCATGTGTTTGACAAACAGTAATTGAGCAGATATTCCACAGTAAAAAAACATGAGCCATGATTCATCAAAGCAATGGGTTTTGTTTTGAAGTGTGCCAAAGCTCCTAAATCTGTAATGTGCAAAAATCTGAGTAATGTTACAAAATATGTTGATGCTATAGACAAATCCATTGACACTTTGATACTTTTCAGGGGACAATGAGCAATAGTTTAGGTGTATTTTCTAACAGCATGCAACAATAAATACAATTAAGGTCTTATTATTATTACTATTAATTATTACTATTATTATTGTTTCTTACTTTCTAACTCATTTGCCCTTTTTACACAAGAGCATGTTGTAAATATGGGACTTCATACTTATAACAGGCTTTTATGAAGAACTTTACAGCAGACTAAATGTTTTTATAAGCTTAAAATAAACAGATACAGCCATTCATTTGTACACGTTATAGTCAATGTTGCTTTAAAGTCTATAGACAGGAATAGATACCTTGGAGGAATGAGAGGAACCTTGGATGCGAATAACATCTGAATTGTATAGAAATTAGTACACTTTGCAATTGGAAAGAATAAAGGTGTGAGCAACAGTAAGATGCCTACCACCAAACCCTGCAAGGAAACTAGCTATATAGATGGAAGAACAATTTTTTGCTCAATAATCTCCCATGTGGGGCAAGGGCACGGGGGCTGAACCGGAAATGATCTAATGCGTCAGTTTCCAGGACACTAGGATGGTTGGCACAAGCAAAGGGCCAGATTCAATTGCCTAATTTGTAAATTTATACACACTTAAAATCACTCTTAATATTGCTACATATTCGTCAAAACTACTTATTGCCACTAATGAATTCTTAAGTCATTTATAAAATTTATAAAACATTTATAAAAAAAACACGCAAAGCCAAATGTATGCGTTCAAGGCATTTGCAAGTAGTTCATTGAATAAGGCTCAAAGTCTACGAGACTAAAATTTGTATCTATAAATGCTTTTATGCTGGTGGTTATAGTGCTGTTAGTTTATTACATACCTCCCAAACCACAGTGATCCTATAAGTAACACAGATCAGCACTTTTTTCCTAAGGGATGACAGCAAACCATAAAATCCAGTTTTAAGCAAAGGAATCAATAAAACAAAAAGTAAGAGCATATAAAGCAGTGGTGTAAGGCAGAATGCCCTTTCCTTCACTCCTATAAATGAAGCACAGCCGGTTTCACTTAGTCTAAGATGTTACATGTCCCGTCATAGCCTTCTCAGGGTCTAACAATCATTTTTTAACCTGCTGTATCTTCCTGGGTTAAATAACTAGTTGAATTATATCTGCTAAGAGCCCTTTTTCCTTCAGATACTTAACGTAACATTTTTGACTGTTGAAGTTTGTCAGATCCAATCTTTCATTTCTTGCCTGAATCACCCAACGCCTTGTTGTATGTGTGAACAGTGAGTGCTTAAAGTCTGTTTTTTTAGCAAAATCTGTGACCATTTACCTATTCTGCCTGAAGGAATAAAGCTGCGCTCTTTCTAAAATCAATTGTAATATATACTTAATACTTTTCTTCGGGGAAAGGAAAGAAGAGAGATAAAAGACTAAAACCACATCCTCTGTCCTTTGTTGGAAACACAAAGCTTTGCATCAATGTATCACACTTACCCTTCAAAGCTCCTTGTCCTGTCTCAGCTGATAGCATACAATTACTGTACACCGAGTCTATGTTTCCTCCTTTGTAATTTACCTGTCCTGTTATAGTTACCGTCGTCCAATACAGATCCAAGATTAACAATGAAGACTCACAGGTTTAATACCAATTATATTGATTTGATTTGATACTGAAATAGTGTCTATATTGACCCATTGTGATGCTGCAGTGAGAATAAGACATTCTCACTTGTACATCTTTATTAATAACCGGAGACCATAATATATATTACACCAAGGTCTCCTTTTGTGCTTTAGATAACACACTCACTGTAGTCAGCTGTAAATCCTGATTTGATGTGTAGGTTAAACAGATTGCATAAAGACCGAACTAAGAGTAGTACTGCCACAAAAATTATCGGTGCAGGTTTCAGCTTTATAGAAGTTTATATATATATATATATATATATATATATATATATATATATATATATATATATATATATATATATATATATATATATAATATATATATATATATATATATATATATATATATAAAAATATATATACATATACAGTGTATGTATATATATATATATATATATATATATATATATATATATATATAGTGACATGCCTGTCTCCAACTGTTTCTGATACTGTCTGGCAAATGTTTATATATATTAACATTAAAGCACCACTGTGGCTGCATCTGTTGATGCAAACTGCCTGCTATTGGGACTGTTAGGCAGAAGGGGCATGATGTATATTTCAATAATTTCACTATGATCCAATTATCTAACAAAGCCACCTGACCAATTTCTATTTCCTCCTCCATGATCCAACTTTCAGAAAGTGACGTAACAAACACAAAATGGTGTCCTTTACTCATAAACAGAGTATTCACTAAATTCTGATCTTCTCAAAATGCCCATGGATTACATAGCTACTAATGTTACATACTTAAAAAAAAATTGCTATTTTTCTTGAGGTACAGTGGTCTTTTAAATTATTGTATCCAATTGGGAAATACTGTAGCTTTGCATTACAGTTTGTAAGAAAGTCCTTTCAGGAAGATATTATCCACCTCAATCTGCCTCTGGATCATATGGAAAGCGAAAAAGCAAACATGTAGCTATTTTCACATATAAAACATTTAATTAATGGCCATACTTTAGAGTTTTTATATAGGACTCTCTAAATAATATTTAGGTAGAGCCTGATAAGGAAAAAGCTTTATTAATTATTACTATGTTGCTATTATGTCCCCAGCATGTAGGTGCTCCTTATCGCTCCACCCTTGAATGATATAATGTTCTGGAGCCACCCAGAGGGGAATGCTCTTCAAACAGGCATGCCATACTTGCAGTATGATAGTTGGAGGAGACTAGCATGTGTATTTGTGTACATTGCTAGCTGCTCATGTTACACTACTGGATGCTACTAATGTGAGTTTTTCAGAGTGGTTTCATAAGATGTTCAATGTGATAAACTCCCCTGGGCGGCTGCTCCTCCAGAGACAATACATAATTCGGAAAATGGAGAGATCTAGTGCTTATATGGCCAGGTACAGGAATTATTTTTACCAAGCCCTACCTAACTATTCTTTAGAGAGCCCTTTATAAGACCAGTGGTCCTTTAATTCCTGCAGACATCTTGGTGAAGTGCCCCTTTAAGTGGAATGAATACATGGGTACCTTCAGGCATGAAAATAAGCTCTGCTTCCAGCCAGCTGTGCCGTTTTCATGGCTATATCAGATTGTATATTTGGTCAAATGGCTCTGAATTTGCATGTCCAGAATAGCAGCCAACAGATGTCCAATCTCCCATTTAGTATGATTATCAACAGAACACTTTTAGGCAAATCTCATTGGCAGATGGGTTAAGAGATGGCAGAATTACTTTTATTTCCAAATGATGCTAATAACCAGTGAAGTATTCAATACTGGTCATGCTTTTTCAGTCTATATTAACTGGGTAACAACAGCTCTTTATGCTTCATGTTACTATGATTAATAGTTTCTACATTACGTACTAACATGCTCGGAAAAGACACATACTCATTAGGACGCAGGTTATTACATGATGACAAGAAATGGGCCTCTTGGATCAGAATTAGACAATAACAAAAATAAGAACTTTGGAAAAGTGAAGAGGATATTAGTATGTAATCCGCAAATGAAATGTTATTTTATGTTCAGTTGCTTTGCTTAATAAATAAAAATAAAAAAGGAGGTGAAGGATATAGAAGTTAAGATTATTTAACATTTACCTTGAATAATATATGTTTGTATAATGTATGTGTTTAATTTTATAAAAAAGTTATTTGTTTATACAATGTTATGTTGTTTGCTGTTTAGTTGTTCAGTCGTGCCTAAGTCTTCGTGACCCTATGGACTGAGGCATGTCAGGCACACCTTATGTCTGGTTTTGCCCATCCATAAGGTTTACTTGGCAAAGAAACTGAAGTAGGTTGCTGGTTCCTTCTCCAGTGGACTGTGATTTGTCGGACCTCTCTGCTGTGACCTGCCCATCTTGGGTGATCCTACATGGTATAGCTCACAGCTTCACTGAGGTACACAAGCCCCTTTACCACGACATAGATATGAAATAAGCTTGGGGAAAATGTCACTATAATAATTCAGAAATTAGCCTAAACTTTCAGAATTCTATTTTGAACGATAATGGGGAAATGTTTTAACAAAAAAATTAAATATAGACTTTAAAAGACCACCATATTTCAATATTCAAAATATTTAGTTTTGAAGAAACTGAAAACAGGTAACATGTTTTTAGAGATTAAAGACAAAATAGACTATTATATTGATACACTCTGCCATTTTGTTTTCTGCTAATTAACTTTCTGAGGTGGAAAAGACTTTGAATGCTGGAGGAAGCTTTTATCAAAATGGAAATGTGGCAACGAAAACTGCAAGTCCATGCAACAACACTAATGAGAAAGTAGTAAGAAGACTCAGGTTACAAGAAAAATGGAAGCGTTCAGTAAAGTACATAAAATGTAAAAATGATGTTTATTGTATATATTTTTTTTTTTTTGGGTTTTTAAAAAATATTTTGATTATATTATGTTTAATTATTCAAAATACCATATTGTAAAACATTATTGATTGTTATATGCAATTATTCTGCAGCATCTCCCATTTTTGTTTCTGTGTATCTGCATCGACAAGTAGGAGGTGTCGTGAAATACAGACAAATATTGAATAAGGACCTTTCCTGTTGGCTGGCCACACACAGTGGTGGCCATTGACCACTAGGCAGTGCAGCTGACATTTCTGGGAATTTCCTAGAGCAGTGGTTCTCAACCATCCCCTCAGGAACCCCCAGACATGGCAGTTCACACACTGTAAAATTGAATTCCTGGCATGTCAGGGGGGTCCTGAGGAGAGGGTTGAGAACCACTGGCCTAGGGTTAGGTTTTTGGGTTAGGGTAGTGGCAGGGGATAAGCTTTACATTAACCAGAAATTCACTAAAATGTCAGCCGCGCCACCTAGTGGCCAATGGCCACCACTGCTTATGGCCAGCCAACAGGAAAGGTCATAGAATTGCTTCAGCTGAAATGCGACAACCCTTAATGTTGGTGCTTTCAATGAGAGTAATGGAAAACTTATCAATCTAAAAAAGTCAGTTCAATTAAGCAGCTGAAACCAGGCACTGGCTCAACAAAGTAAAGAATCATTTTATATAATAGTTACATTATATTGAAATATTATTCTCATGATCAAGTCTAGTTCTTCAAAAGAAAGTACTGTAAATGCAGTTGTCCTTTAAATGGCCAGTAATATATTGCAGGAGTTTTAATTTCTTAGAATTTTAATTACATAAATAGATAAAGATTATGAGTAGAATTCTTTATTTACTAACAACTTTTTTGCACTTTTTCTTAATTATAAATTTAAAAATATCGATGTTAGAATTTTAACATAGAACCTGATTTATGCTTTATTTTCTAATATGATTATAATATTTGCAGCAGATGAACAGACTGGCAGATGTCTGAAAATAAACCAGAGAACTGGGTTATAACCAAAGCTGGCAGGTAACAAAATATAAAACTGCTGACTTTAGGTATAAAGAGTAAGGTAACTAGAACGGCACTGTGTCTCTCTCTGACACCTATCGGAAACTGTTAAATGACAATTGTTTTCTATATGATATTTGAATAACTTAATTTGATAATGACCAAAATGTTATTAGAAATAACAAAATCACAGTCTTTTAACATTTAACTTTTATATGAAATTACTCTTTAATGTTGAGTTTCATTGTCTTTACTAAGCTGCATTTCTCAGGGTGGATTATCCTTGTAAACTTATGAGACTTCCATTTGTACTATTGAAAGTGCCGGCATGTTTAATTGATGCCAGGTGCGGAGGAACTGGGAGATGTGATTAAATGAATAGGGGACACAAAAAATAGCAAAATTAAATGTAATCATGCATTACCAGATTTGTCCACCAGCACTATGGAGCAGTATGTCTTTCTCATTGAAAGCTTTCACCCATAATATATTTTATATGTATACATATATATATATATATATATATATATATATATATATATATATACACACATACATAATGGGTTGGCAAATATATCTATCTATCTATATATATATATATATATATATATATATATATATATATATATATATATATATATATATATATATATAATATTTAATTATATCAGGCAGTGGCATTGAAAATGTATTAAATAAATGTAAAAAAATGTTTTTGACAGGCCTACAGCAATGGGCCTTGCACCGGGTGCCCCAGCAGTGGATCCACCCCTACTTTTTGTCCTGGGAGTACAGTTGAATTATTCCCCCATATTTTTGGGGGCTACTACACCCATGATTGACGCTTTTACATTGTACAAACAAAAGCTTTGTCTGCATTCATTGTCTCCTCCCATCTGTGGAAGACGATCAGCCAAAGCCAAAATGGTAGATTCCATTGCAGCACAACTGAGTATAAATAATTAAAGGCTGTATTATGAGTTTTTCAACCATGAACAGCTTGCCTGTTATCAAGTGTAATTGTTCAGAAATATAATATTTTAAATAAAGGAGTACAGTGATCCTTTGACAAGGTTCCTCATACAAGTGAGCTGGAACTACCAGGGCCAGATTTACATCTACGGTGTCTCTAGGTACAGCAGCTTCCTCCCTCTGTAAATTTCTATTTCCAGGCAATGATCCCCTAGCGGCGAGTCTACAATATTTCCTTTTTTATGCCAAGGAACATTTTGAACTGTGAATTGATGCGCCCATCACAAGGAAGCGCCCCTAGGCATTTGCCTAATTGTCCTAATGAGAAAACCGTTACCAAGTCTCATTTATGCTAATTTAGCACAGGGGAAATGGGCCACTCGCATAGATCCTAAAACAATAAAGAGTTCAAAGTTTTTAAAAACATTCTACACTAAATATATTTTCTTTAAATACTGATTAGGTTGATAATTAGTTACTAAATAGGGAAAACAAACACTATTGTTCTGTATTTATATATATATATATATATATATATATATATATATATATATATATACAGATTGATAGATACATAGATAGATAGATAGATAGATAGATAGATAGATAGATAGATAGATACATAGATAGATAGATAGATAGATAGATACATAGATAGATAGATAGATAGACAGATGAATAGATAGATAGATAGATGAATAGATATACAGATAGATAGATATACAGATAGATATATAGATAGATAGATAGATAGATAGATAGATAGATAGATAGATAGATAGATAGATAGATAGATATACAGATAGATTGATAGAGAGAGAGAGAGATACATAGATAAACAGAGAGATAGATAGACAGACAGACAGATAGATAGAGATAGATAGATAGATAGATAGATAGATAGATAGATATACAGATAGATTGATAGAGAGAGAGAGAGAGATACATAGATAAACAGAGAGATAGATAGACAGACAGACACATAGATAGAGATAGATAGATAGATAGATAGATAGATAGATAGATAGATAGAGTAATAGATAGGTAGATAGACAGATTAATAGATAGCCATATTAATAGATAGACAGATTAATAGATAGACAGATTAATAGATAGACAGACAGACAGACAGATAGATCGATAGATCCACTACATTTTAATATACACACACACACAAACATATACAGATGTGCTAAACTTTATCCTTCATCATATAACTGGGTTAAGTAAACAACTTTTCATTCTCTTATCATTCAAGTCAATGTTATCAGTTTGAGATACCACTCTGGTGACAACATATTGAATGAGATTTATTCCACGTACATGCACAGATTAGTTATGTCCATTTATTTTTCAAGTTTGTACTGTCTGCTTTCTTTTCTCAGGCAAAAATGCCAAAGTTAGAACTGGTAATTGACAAAGAGTTATTTACTGTGTTGGTGGCTGCAGTGTATAGTACTGCATGTTTTTCTCTGCTGGCATTAATAGTTTCTTGCTTCAAGAAGCCTGTGCATTTCACCTTGGATCTGTGCATCTGTCTCACTCTGCAGTTTCTAACAAACTGATGGAATTCCCTCTGGCCTTTCAGGTAGCTAATCCAATACAACACAGCCACAAGGAGAATAGGAAGACATTTCCGCTGCTCTTTCTTCTGGCTGATCATTTTCCAGCCCTGTGAGGATTTTTTTTTAGCTGCCTTTAAGCCGAGCTTTCCCTAAACTCAAAATATTCTCTGACAGTTAAAGTTAACCTTCCGAGTTCACGTGACAACAACTGACCTACACTAATCCAACACATTGAAAACGTTAATTGAAAGAAGATTTAGTTTTTTGAGGAACACTCTTTTCTATGAATTATTTAAAAGTACATTATTTTATACAGAGACAAAGACATTACCGGTGCAGCAGCTGCAAAGCACCGGGGCCCACAATAGGTTAGGTGCCCTCTGCTACCGGCAACTGCCTTAAATTAAGGAGAATCATAAATTATTAGATGAGAAGGGCAGATAATTATTTTATAGAAAGGTGATCTTATCACCCTAGGTGTGATCTGACAATCTACACATAATTTTGGCTGTCCTACTGACCCCTTTAGGGACCTACCTTGAATAGAGAAGATGCAAATGTGCCCTCCATTCACTAGCTCCACCACTGATTTTAGGAAAACATGCTATTTTAAGGCATATGTAAGGCTGAAATAATACCAAAATAAACATAATTATACTTTCCTAAAGTTTGCTAAATCTCCTTGGTTTGTAAGCAGATGATTTTGAAAGTTAGCACCCCTGCTAAAATTAGCATAAAATTCATAATTTGTTTTGGCCAATCACAGGCAGCTAATACATTGTATCAATCTATAATGGCAATTTGTGTAGCAAGGAATCATGGGTTGTGTAGTCTCTGGCACAAGGAAGCAAGAAGCATTCAAACACTTCTCTGACGATCTCTGCATTATATTGCTGTTGGCTTGAAGGTTAGTAAAAGGTTAACATCCGTATCCAAATGCAGTGTTTCTATTGGTAGGTACACTCTGTCTATGTAAGCAGCTCTGGGGTGTGGAAAACAAGTTCTATTTTTACATAAAATAAATCTGTATGTGTATAGAATGACTCAATGTAATGTATGTTTCTGACAAAAGCAGTATATGTTTGTTTAGAAAAAAGTAAAAACAGGGAAACTTAGAAGAACGTTTAAGGACCACTGTAGCTTGGGAAAAACTTCACATTTGTGAGCAAACTAACAACGGTTGTGTAAGCCATGTTACTGTAAAGTCTTTACTCTAGTTGATAGATCTGGCAGATATATCTTTGGTATGTTCTATTAATTGAAAGGTTGTTGTAGATTTTTTAATAGGATTTTATGGAAATGCAAGTTACAAAAGGATGAGGTAACACTTCATGAATGCAACGGACACCCACAATAAAATAAAATTGTATACAAAAAATAAACTTTCCATTTATCAATTGTAGATTGGCAGATGATCATACTATGAGCATGGAACTTCAGTGTTCCTTAAAAATAGCCCCTCTTCTTATATGTAGATTTACATTTTTTACATTGTTGAATATATGGACAGTTCCTCTATTGCTGCAGACATCATTTTAAAATGCTAAAAGGAGTCTGCATTTTTGTTGAAAACCAGGATTAAGAAGTGTTAGCATAAATTCTACATTTCTAATTCTTTGCTTTGTGACACTTCAATAAATCCTCATAAAATGAATTATTGGAACTGAATGACTTGTAGCAGTAAACTCATTTAGAGAAAACTGAAATAGACAGTGCTGGTGTGATAGTCAAACTATTTGTTATGGTAAAAAGATTCAGCAAAACAGAGGCTATAAATAAGGCTTTACGGGAATTGGAGTTTGTACCGAGAAAAAAAGCAAATAAAATCTTTTAAGGGGCCATTAATGGTATAATATTTTCAACTTAAAAATACAGTACATAGAACTTACATACAGTATATGTCTATCATGAGTTTAAAATGAAAATGGATTACAGTATTTTTTTCCATACAAAACATTGACTTTATTGTATTCAAACTGAATCTCTAAAAATATTATGATTTATTTCTGACTCTTGTGTGCATACTGTGGACTTCGGTTTGCAGTGGACTTCGGTTTGCATCTGTTTTTGTTACTCAACGTCTCACGGGGGGAAAGATTGCTTGGAACTCGACTCTTGCTTGGTACTCAACATGTGGGACTGATCAATTGCTCGGAACTCTACGTACTCGCGACCCCGCATCCTATCACTGCCTGTAAGAGCCAATCTGCATCCTGTATCTGTAAGAGACAAAGTGCATCCTGTGTCTGTAAGAGTCCAAGTGCAGGCTGTGTGTACCTGTAAGTGCCAATCTGCAGCCTGTGTCTGTAAGAGCCCAATCTGCATCCTGTGCCTGTAAGAGCCCATGTGCGGCCTGTGTTTGCAAGAGCCCAAGTGCAGCCTGTATGTGCCTATAAGAGCCAATGTGCAGCCTGTGCCTGTAAGAGCTCAAGTGCAAGCTGTGTCTGTAAGAGCATAAGTGCAGTCTGTCCAAAGTGTTGCCTATGCTTATAAGAACCAATATTCCAAGCAATAACCTCTCTCCTCCTCTACATCGCCCACCATCCCATTGGGTCCTCAAGTCCTCTCAGTACAGTTAAAGTTAAGTTAAATTCTGTTATTTGATGTAATTATTGTTTTTTAGTTATGTCTGTTTAATTTTAAAAGTTTTGTTTCCAAAAACAAGACCATCTGTTCAAACTAAAATGTGAAAAATCTGGGGTCTGGAACGGATTATGATAGAAGAGGATCAACAGAAAACAATTCTGGTTTGCTGTCCATGCTTATAAAGATTCAAAAGATGTCTTCTTCAAGTGCTTGAAATTGGAAAAACCTGTGTATATTGACTTTATTTACCAACCTTGAGTCAAGTAGTTTACATGGTTAGCCAGCCTATGAAGGCAGTCATACAGGAGCAGAATACTCCCCTTGGTAAAATAAATTCATTCAGAGTACTAGTTTAATCAATGATGAAGGTTTTTTTTTGTTTTGTTTTTTAATATGTACTATGATTTTGGGCACGACACATTCTCCCCAGATATTTGTCTTGGAGGCAAGGGGGATCTTCAGGCCTCTTGGCTTTGGCACCTTTTGGTAAGCCCCAGGGAGACTAGTGGTACTAGTAACTCTAGGTGAAATGGAAACTCAGAGGATGGCGGCAGCTGTCTCTGGGGTGAAGTTTTTGAAGTCTGTATCCTAGGCTCTGGCTGAAGACAAAGACACATAGTCCTCCACTCTCCCTAGACCTTCTGTCCAGAGTGTGGATGGACATGAAAGGAACACTCAAAGTGGAGGTGCTCAAAGATTTTCTCTGGCCCCTCACAAGAGCACAGGAAACATTTTTTTTACATATTTGCACCAGGCTTTAAAAAAAATCAATTCAATCAATGATCTAAGAAGACTTAGGTTTTATCCATTAATTTGTTTAGTGCGTAGCTCATGCAACTATTTTTGCTTTGCCAACTACACATTTTAAAAGTATTTTATAAATAAATCTGCTTTTAAACTCATTTATGCATTTCCTATGCAGCATATACGCACTAATTATTAAGGTCAAGAAAATTATACTTTCTTTAATCTGGATAGTAAAAATAAATGTTTAACCTGCAATAATGCCAGACTTTTTACAAATTTTCAAAACTAATCAAAAGTCTCATAAGTTGTCTGAAAATGGTTTAATAAATCTGTACGAAAGAACATAAGGTATTTTCCACTTCATAGGTATGGGTGATTCAGATGCCTGAGAGAAATAGTTGTTCCATGAGAGCCTACAGTGAAAGCTGTATAGTCTTAAACGAGGCATGGCTGGATATGGAAGCTAGCAGTCCTTTAAACTGAGCACAAAGTGGGTGCAATAAGTATTAAGTTTAATGATATTCTCATTTGAACTCAACTGTAAAATTAACTGAGAACTTGCAGATCTTATTAAAAAAGACCTTTATTTTATTCTGTTCATTAACTAGGGATGTTTCACACATGAGATTTGTTATACTAAAGAGAGCTAAAATTGGCAATATCTGTTACCCATATTGCAAGTGGACACATTACCAACAATTTAAATAGCTTAAAATATAACAGTCTGTCAAGCAGATTTAATTTTTTATGTCTTTTGTGCTTTGTCTTTTGTAAGAATGAAATTATGTGTTCAGGGATTTTAAAGCGATATTTTATGGTTCATGGTTGATAATAAGGGGTATAATATGGTAGATGTCCAAGCAAGAATCACTAGTTGACCTCTTTGAACTGATAAAACTGGCCTGTATTCCTGATTGAAAACTGGTTTATACATTACACCCTGGTTATTACTGACTAAAACCATATGTATTGCTATTATGAATAATAGTATCACTTACTTATTTAAAGAACAGAACATTCTCAATTTTATATCATGCATTTATAATATATACTAGTGATAGGCAACCTTTCAGAAGTCGTATGCCAAGCCTTCATTTAATCACTCCAACTCAAAGTGCAGAATGCTGATAATACATTTTAATGTTTAGATAATCTTTTCAAAGTAATATAAATGAATACCTAATAAAATTAAGTAAATTGAGTTTGAAATGTAGTTATTACCATTTAGTGTGGATCTTGCACTTTATTTTCTCCATTGAGATTTCCCATGTACATTGTATGTTCCAACATCACCAAATTGACTTGCTCAAATATATTCTTGCCTCATCACATGAAATTGTGTAACATTATTCAGTTCCAGATAAGCAGCAATAATCATACCATGTCTGTTTTCACATATATAATTCTTAAAACTTCAAAATTCAATCAAACTGATTCGTCCTTTCTCGCAAAAACGATATTCTGTTTCATGTAAAAAGCATTAACATAGATTTTTTTCTTTCAAAATCTCAGTCAATAGATATCTGGGAAAATACAAAATATGCACATTTCATTGGTAATAAAATAGGACCTATTCTCTGTCAAATCTGATATTCTCATTAAAGTGGATATAAGATCTCATGATGAGTATTTTTCAAACCTTGGAATTCTCAGAATTTGACTTGAATGCTTAATTTCAACAAAACCCTCAAAGATTCTAGCTAGATTGATTTATCTATCAGGTAGTCTAGAAATGTTTATTCATCAACGCTTAATATTCAATTGTTGAAATAAAACTACAGACCCCTTAGCAGGGCTTTATAATGTTGAGAGATACAATTGGACAAAGTTTAATGGTAAAAGTGAGCTAAAAATGTCTTTCCTAAATCCGTATATTAATACTCACGAGTTCAAAGCCGTTTTCCTGACTTTTTTGGAGTAAGGAATGACCATAAACTTGAATAGCTTTGTAAGATCTTTGAGCTCTGAAATAAAACAACCATTTAAAGCTGTTATGCCTGTTAATTTCTTATGAGCGTCTTAACTAGCAATGTGGAATATGTTGGCGTTTTACAAATAAACCATAATAATATTATAGCACTAGTCAAGAAGCCATGGGTTTCTGAATGGTACAGAAACTCCTATTGTGGCAAATGGCACTGGATGTTTGTTTTTTTAATGGCAGAATTGAGGTGACCTTTTCCAAAAGTGGTAGGTTAAACTCCATGGTTTCCCTAACCTAGTCACAGGCATAGGAAGGATGGTTTTATTGTTGGTATGATATTTCTGTTTCAATCCATGTCCAAACATGGGAATGATGGGCCAAAATATGGATGTGCTAAAGCTAATTCTTCATTTTATTACCACGTGATCCCACACTGATAAGCATCTCTATTTACTTAAATGAAAAGGGAGATGGTTATCAGTTGGTTAAACCAGTAATGTGATGAGGTTTAGCACATCTGTAGCCTTTCCATTTTGTCTTAAAATAATAAGTCTTATGCATAGCCCAAATAACACTTCTCTACCTTTTCAGAGAAGGCACAGACCAGGGAGAGAAGAGAAGATGAATCCCTCATTACAAACAGCTACATTTTATCCAAGCTTTGCCCTAACATATATCTCTATTATTTTCCTCATGCAATTGAGAAACAACATCCTCAATTGAGTTATGACAATTCCTTATTGTAGAATGACTGTGGTGCTTTAAAATGTACATAATTAATATAAACAATTAGAAAGAAAATGAGAAATAGATGACAACTATGTTGCATTTCTAAAAGCCTGCTTGTCTATATTTATCTTCTAAAACTAAGAAATCCATTTTAAGAACCTTAGAAAAAACAAAACAGGAAAGTGCCAGAAACCACTTGAAATACTCAGCGAGTTGAAAATGATTTATTCACACATCCTTATTGATATTTTGACAATTCAAAGTCTCAACAATACCGCTAATCAATGTAAATGTCAAACAACCCTGAAGTCTGCTTATAAGTACTTAACACTGCTCTTATACGCCACTTAACAAAAGTCTCTTGCCTTGTTGTTGGCTCCATTCCAAGCCAAGCAACATGATCAAATCATATAACAAACTTCTAGGGCTTGGCTGAATCATCTCACATAAATAGGCTCAGGTAAAAATAGATTAATTAACTGTAATGGCCTTGGAAGTACACTGTGCAACTTATTTTTTTCAACATACATTAGGTAAACTCCTATTTCAGGGCAACCTGCATGGGGATATGGGAGGTACCACAGAGAGTGGCCAACATTGGGAGGAAGCCTAGAGAGCTCAGATTAACAGCTTTATTAAATTGCGATTCGGCAAATTTAAAAGGGCTCAATTTAAGCACACAGCATATTTTTTTTACAGAAGTTTTTAGTTAGTGATCTTCTATCCAAAAGCAAGGTCTTCACCAACTAAAAACTTCTGTAAAAAAATATAGTATGTGCTTAAATAGAGCCCTTTTAAATTTACCAAATCGCAATTTAATAAGGCTGTAAATTATTATCATTTTGTTAACTATTTAAAAATCATTGGTGGCCATTGCCACTTTAGATCTCAGGTGGCCATTGCACTTTTAAACTCAAACACTAAGGGAATTCCTAGCTGAGATGTCAGCAGCCTGCCCCAGGCATCATCAGCTGCATAGAAAGTTCAAGGGAGTCCTTTATCCCATCACTGACACTCCAGGCTCAGCCCAAGACAGCATCAGCCTAGTATGCGTTATGCACAGCCATAACAAATATTGAACTTTATATGTAACCATATGCAGCCCGATTTATCTATTTGTTCCTGGGATGGAGGAGGAGTGAAGAGGTGTAAATAGAGGGCAGCTCTGGGAGTTATAGGAGAGGAGGACAGAGGAATATTAGTGGAGGGAGGGAAAGGAGTGGAGGGAGAAGAACAGAGAGTTTGAGATGAAGGGGGAGTGGTGAGGAGAGGTCTCAAGAAGTAGATCCACACTAGGGACAGAGACCTCTGGGGTTAGTGGTGGGGTTGAGCCGGAGGCCTCAGGGAGAGAGCAGGGGGTGAAGATCCCAAATCACTGTCAGGGGGGCAGGAGGCTGACAAAACGCATAGGGCCACCAATCACACTGTGGAGGAATTTATAGTGTTCCTTAATGCCTACCACAACCTTCGGCCTCGAAAGATCAAAGGCTTAGCTGGGACGTAGCTCGTAGTTTCAAGGCCCGTGGAGAATTTCTCCCTGTAGCCCGCAAATTTTTTATGGCCCACAAAAAGAGGCTAATTTAATAGCCGTAACCTTTGCAGGCGGCTTTGCGCGGCTAATACGTCCAATTTCAGGGCCCCTAGGTGAGTACATGTACCACACCAAAAACAACATATTATGTTCACAAAACATACACACCACCCCACTCACTCATATGGCTCCTACATCCCATAGTAAATATTTTGTTGCTCTCAACTGCAACATAAAGATTCTAATCCCAATTTAGTTGATTCTCATCACTGAGTAATCATGTTGTCATGGAAAGCACCCAACAATATGCAATGTATTTTGAGAATTAGAATATATACAGTATATATATATATAAGAGACAAATCAACAGTTTGATATAACTTCAATGAAAAAACATGGACACATCACTTAGATGTCAAAATAGATAATTTTATTCCCCAGGACCATAGCATTGGAAATTTACTGATATTAACCCTATTAAGATGTCTCCTAATCCTTGGCTATGCAACTCCTAATTCAGATAATATCATACAATGAAAAGTACTATGCTTATGAGAAACTAAAACTAAATATGCGTTTTTCTTCTTCTACAGACAATTCAGCAACGCAGTCACCGGGAAAGAAGATCTGATGAGGCGCATAGAAGAACTTGACCCCACCAGCCCCCTCAGCCCACAAAATTATTAAAAAGCCCCATTATCTTAAAGAGCATGCTCCAGGTTACCCACTCTGCCAATTAATGTTGTCTCAGTTGTAATGTTTGTTTTGTTTTCAGTAGTGTTCAGGACAATAAGACAGGTGCAGCAGTGGCCATTAATTAGGTAAACTGTATTTTTAAATTACATTTTCTGGCTAATGCTTTGCTGCTGTTTGCCCATGTGTTTTTAATGTTAATTAATGATGAACTAAAATAGATTTATCAAGAAAAGAGCTTACACCTCACTTAACTCTATTTGAACCTACTTAGCACTGCTTGGCAGATATTCAATAATGTTTCTAATGAATGAAATAAAATTAAAGATGTCATTAGAGACATTGATCTAAACAATACCTCCGGCAGGTAAAAACTTAGGGCCTCATGTAATTGTGATTTAGACAATTGAATAGGGCTCTACATAAGCACATAGCCATATTTTTTAAAAAGTAGTTTTTAGTTAGTGAAAATCTTGCTTTTGGATAGATGCTTACTAACTTAAAACTTCTTTAAAAAAAATATGTTATGTGCTTCTTTAGAGCCCTATTCAATTGGCCAAATTGCAATTGAATGAGGGCCTTACTTTCCAAATTTTGTAGTTGTATGACTTGGTTAAAGGACCACTGACATATCATATTTATAGTATTCTCTTTTGAAGAACTTGCCTTGATAATGTGCAAAATGTTCCTAAAAATTAACAAATACAGCCTTTTATTTTTAATCATTGTATTAAATTATGCTTTAATGAAGACATACTTTTGTCTTATTTGTAACAGGATTAGAAACCTGGGTTAAGAGTAAATGAATATTCTGGTTAAAGATGTATTCAGATCTGTTAAAAACTGGCACTTTGAACAATATAACTCAATGTAAAAGTAAGCCCCCATACCATGAATTCCCCCTCAAGCTACAGGCAGACTAGCATTCAAATATGTAAATGCCCATGAAACAATCAGCTAAATATATGATTTAGCCAATACGTTTTTTATGCTCCTGACTTAGACAGATGTTAATATTATTAGTTTGTTAAATACTTCACAAGAATGTGACATTTTTACCAAACTACAGTGATGCTTTAATGAATGAACAGGACAGAAGTAAAATTGATGACAATATTAGTGCCAGTTTATCTAAACTATGTTACTGATGGGTTAAAATATACTCTGTATTTTTCATACATTTGGAACTGGGTTAAAGTAACAATCTCCTATCTTCTTTCCATGAAAGAGAGTAGGTTTTATTCAAATCCTAATTATAGGCATGTACATTGAAAAGTTTATCATCAATATATTGGCTATCCTTCTAAATTAATGAGCATTCCATTACTGTTATGCAAATGCAAATTCCCATCTTGCCCTCACAGTATCCTGTGAATTCAAAGTCTCCTCCCATCTGAAGGAAAAGGACTCTGGCAACCAAAATTGTAGATTTAACAGTAGAATTCCATATAAAAGGTAATAATTACCGGCTGTATTATTTTTTTTATATTTTAACAGCTTATTTTTAAATGTAGTTCTTCAAGAGAAAATATTTTAAATATTTGGCTACAGTAGTCCTTTAAATAAATAGTTGTTATTTTATATTTTATTTGACTCTGAGCTTCTGTAGAAACCCTCTCTTCATAAGGATGCGCTATAAATAATTTTGGAAGAGACCTGTGAGACATGAGATAACAACATGATTTTGAGCCGCTATCTAACTTTACAAATCCTTGGGAACCAGAAATTTCTCATGTAGCCTTGATACAAAAAATAGACATTTCACAGACACAGTCCTAAATTATTTTACACATCAATCAAATATGCTATAGTGATGGTTTTATGGTTATATTAAAAAATATAGTCATTAACTTTATGAGAAAGAAAGTAACCAGGAAATGATATATGTGTAAATGTCTTATAAACAATAATTCACTGTAGAAAAAGTCAATAAAAGCCCTTTTTAATTCTGTTTGTTAAATTAAAAATATTAAGCTCATGTAACATCTCATAATTTAACATGTTTGTGAAGTGCAACAAATCTGAAAACTTAATTTGAAAAACTAAACGTTGAAATTGTTTCACATTGATTTACTAATCTATAACCTTGGATCAATTACTGCTGACCTACCGTACTATCCCCTTCTGGATCGTTACCTTGTCATGGTGAAGGGGCTTGTGTACCTCAGTGAAGCTGTGAGCAATACCATGTATGGTCATCCAAGATGGGCAGGTCATAGCACAGAGGTCAAACAAATCACAGTCCACTGGAGAAGGAACTGGCAACCCACTCCAGTATCCATGAAAAACTTCTTAACAAGCACAACCAGAGACTGTGATTGTCCCTGGTGTGCTGCGGTCCAGAGGGTCACAGAGAGTCAAACACAACTGAACAACTAAATGAATAAACAACCTTACTATAGCCATTGCCCCATGTCACTGTATCTGCTGGTCTACATGACTGTATTGAGTGATATTCAAAAATACCAATGCATCAAAGAGTGACTACAGGACTATAACTGTTGACATATCTAATTATAACCACTAACTTATGTGAATAACCAAGTACTTACCTAATTAAGGTATAATTCTGACCTACCTCATTTTACAGGACAATTAAACTAAAAAGATTTGCCCTGTGCCATCAGACAGAAGGTTGAAAAGAATGTGAAAACTGTTTTCCTTTTTGAAATTGCTGCTAACTTGAAATGCAAACAACTTTACCACATGATTATCAAGCCTATGTTCATACCTCCAGTACCTGACTATCCTGCCTGACCTCAACTATAGCCCTACCTGATTATAGCAGCTGACTTATATCTGACCTTCTTTTCTATCCAAATTAACCTTAATATTAATTTTTACTTTTTTTACTTTACTTTTACTAATATTACTTTTGATTTTATTTGAATATCTGCAATTAGTTGACCACAACCTGAATACATATGTCATTATATTAAAATACATGAAGTCATTTTTTCACCCACTATATTTGTACTATTTTCATATTCTTCCAAATATACACCATCATTTTTCTAATAGATTATGTGTTTGTGGTAAATTCTGAAAATGGACAGCTGCCTCTCAAACTAAAAGGTTTCTGATGTTGTATTTTAATATGCACAACTGTAACTGAGAATGCAGGTTATATAAAACAGGATCAATATTTAGTCTATTATATATAACTGTGACGTTCATCGGCACTCTACATTTTAACCTCCGAAAGAATGGAATCTTAGGTCAGACAGCTAATCACATAAAGCTAATGTCTGCTAAGATCCTTGTCAATATCTGAGTGAAAGGCGAGGATTGTAAGGGATGCCAAAAGCCTCCTGAATGCCAATCAGCTTCCTTTAAAGGAACAATGATAAATAACATTATATGACCATGCACAAATAAAATGTATTTAACAACATGTACCTAATCGTTCATTCCTTGATAATGTGTTTCTGTGTATTTTATATTAAAGGGGCGCAAAATATGTCCTGTGTTATCACGCCTGTTTATACCAAGTGCTCATGACCCTACCTTTTATTAACAGTGAGAATTAATGAATCACCTTAGTTGCATAAAGGTAGGCTGTTTTTAGGCAATTTAGGTATATCAAGCTCGGTTACCAAATATTTCAACTGAAACCTTTTTAGAACCATCACTGTCAATAATATGTATTAATATTTGGAAAGGGCATAGGAGTAACAAAAAGACAGAGTTACCCGTTTAGTACCAATCTATTTAGTTTGCTAATTAAAAACTTCCCAGAAAAAAAATATTTGCTCCTAAATTCTGAATAATATCAAATAATGATAGGAATTTGTCATAAAATAAATTTAGTCTAAAAAAGGCGCACAAATGTTGAAAAAAATGGCAGTTAAGTTTTATTAATTACATTTCAATTTCTTGTCTTAACATGTTATTGTGTATGAAGTGAAAGATCTTTAAAAAGCAACACATGCAATAATTATCTCTTAATGCAGGTTTATATTTAAGAAACGAGAATGGATAATCAGAGTCACGGTACATTTCCATTAGGAGTTGTAACTCCTATTGGTGAGAGTCAGTTAATCATCTTAATTGTCAGCTAAAATATTAATATCTCCTCTGCGACTGAAATATATAGTCTAAAATAACATCTTTTATATTATTCATTAAGGATAGAATATATTTTTTTGTTCTTGTAAATCATTAAAATTTGTTTTAAAGACTAGAATGTGTATATTTACACCAAAACAGCATAGTATTTCACTCGCAAAAGATTGCTGGCCTTGGAATAAAATATTATGGCATTTTTTGCCATTTGGTTCCTATAATCTCATAAATAAGTTTGTTTGTTTTTTAAACATCAGACCTCAGAAACTAATTAATTGTAATCTGACCATACCTCAAAACTACTGGATTTTATAATGAAGCTGACATATCTCAACCTGAATTTTCTGCCATATCCTTTGAGAGTATTAGTTTGACAAAAAGTAATATATAGTTTCATTCATAGTTGTGGAAGGATTGTGATCTTATCAGTGATCAAATCTAATTTTTAACAGCGACAACCATCCCCCTTTTGCTATCAATGCCTGTTATCTGCCCGTTTATTGCACAAACAACAGCAAACATTACAGACATGGCAGCCCCTAGACGCAAGCTGAATCTGCTAAAAGAAAGAATTTCTCCAAAAATCCTTTTATACTTCAGATATCTATAGCTGCTGTCTGGAGTATGGCGAGCTCTACCTGGGGGCTGGATCATCATGGAGCTTGACATAATTGGATCTGCCCCATGAAATAATTAACTCCACCCCATGCCTACATAGAGGTAACAGCTGTATTGTAATCCGCTGTAGTTACATCATAGACCCTGCTCAATGACGGTGCATGAACCATCATAGCACTGCTCCTTTTTAATGAGAATGCTCAGTTTGAACTATTGTCTGACTGGTCAGCCTTTTATTTAGTCCAGCTTCTAGGCAGAGCTGACCACACCCCAAATACACAGGAAGGAGGAGATAAGTAGCTCTGCTTGAGGGGAAAACCAACACAGTCAAAAGTAAGAAAAAATATTCATTTTTATTCATTTTAAACAGCATATTGTTTTAATAGTCTATGCCCAAAAAACCAACACATGAGCTTTATCTGTAAATGCAGTACAGTGGTCCTTTAATGTATCACATCATTACAATAGCATTAATAAGCTGCAGCTTGCATATTTCCACAAAATATTCTTCAGCCAAGAGCTATTTAGTGATAGAACAATTACTCTGCAATCTCGCAAGGAGCCAAACTTTTTCACATAACTGTCTAATTTTTGACAAAGACATTTAGAGTGCCTTTCCGAACTCAAAGCCAAATAGTTTTCTGCCATGGAACGTCATTGTAACTGGACTTCTTGGCTTTGGAAATATGAAGATGAGCCGAGGATGACAGTTTGAGATCCATTCTGTGGCACCTCAAAACCACCAAGAGAAAGAGTAGACACTGAATAATGTTGATATATTATTCAGCTGCTACACTTTAAAAGCTCCATAACATATGTAATTAAAATAAATTCATTTGGAGGTGGCATTAATGGGAAACGTGACACAGTATAATCCTCCCATCAATCTGTGTGTGCTTATCCAGAAATTAATTTTCAACAATGCTTTTTAATTTTAATTTCCTTATGGAAGAACATTTCGTTCTTTCTATAGGATTGTCTGCTAAATTAGCAAAATTTGATTAGTGTCTAAATGTACAGTCATAGTCCCGAAACGGATACTGACAGTAGTCAGTAAAGTCACTACCTGAGTCATTGTCTGCAGGAATAGATTACCTTCTATAACACACATTTCATCTGTAACAGAGGAATAAGCCTAACAGATGGGTTAAAGCTTACTCTCCGTGTTTTTACTGCATTATATCTCAATGTGAGAGGAAACCCATTGACTTACGTGGAAAGAGATAAAGGGGTATATTTATCATGCAGGGATAAAAATGAGAATAAGAAGAGCTAAAATATCTTCATTTCCTATGTTTTCTGTGTCAGCAACTTATCTTATCCCACTCGATTAATATACTCCAAGAACTATATTTTTAAATCAACCCCAGCTTGTTTTATAATATATATATATATATATATATATATATATATATATATATATATATATACATACATACAAGTGTTAATAAAGATGATAATATATTTTTCAAAAAAATGCAGTTACTTTTGTGCATTTTACACATATTTTTTCTGTAATTTCTGTAATATCATATAAAAATCATTAAACTAAATTAATTTGTGTTTTGTTTTTGCCGATTTACTGTAATACTTCATTAGAAATGTAACATTGGACTCAATGGTTATTATGATCAGCATTTCTCATGTGATACATATACAGATTTAGCATGTAATGTTACAGAAAATGTGCATGGGGAGTATAGTTTTTATAGCCACAAACAAACACTTGTCAGTCTGAACGGATAAAGTTCAGATTTACTAAGCAAGAATCCTTTACAGCTTGTTTGCAATATTGCTTTGTTTTGGGTACAAAAAAATGCTTGTAGAGTTTATTGTACCCTAGGCATGTGCAGTCAAAGTATTGATATTATTTTTCTAGTAAAATGCTGTCCAAATTCCAGATTTTAATTGGCCAGTGACCTGGTAGGCTAGGTTTATATTGAGCTGGAGGGTCAGATTTAAAATAATAATTTAGTAAATATATAAGTTAATATTTATATATTTAATAACTAACCATTTGGGAATTTCTATATGATGTCCCAAGTGCTTATATCCAAGTTTTTTTTTTAAATAATACAGTGGAATCTCTATAATTATCATTTATCAGTTCCTGAGAGACTGTCAGATACTGAATCGGATGTATATAGATTCCATTTTTTCCATAGGAATTAACTCAAATTGGAATAATCCATTCCCAGTGTCAAATCAGATACAAAAAATATGATTTATAATATTACAGAGCTTTTAAGCACTTCTTAATAAAATAAAATATTACTTCTCCAACGTGTCTAACCCTGTTAGGAATAAAAGCAAATATGTCTACTGCCGACATAAATGAATATAATCGTTAACAATTAAAGGCTGTATTTTCTTTTATTGAAAACGGTCTAAAAACATATTGTCCATTACCAAGTCAAGTTCTTCATCAGAGAATACTGTAAATACTACAGGACAGTGGTGTCAGTCTAGTTAGCAGTACCGGGCAGCTATTTGAGAATATGGGGTGTTGAGTGGTTTGTAACCACATGATGAGTCATACAGGTGTTATAATGAGTGAGGTGTCCCTAGGAACCTGCCTATATTACTTATTGCTACATCTAGACCTGGGGAACCATCATTTGAGGTAATTAAAATATATAAGTAGATAAAAACAATCTTTATGACATGCTACTAACATAAACTCCCAGTTCTGATTGTTGTAAAGCCATTACCAGCAAAGACAGCTATATTTAATGATACTTAATACACGTTTTATATAATACATTATAAAAGAAATATAGAGCTGCCAGTTTATAGATAGTTAGGAAATATCAATAATGAGTAAAACTGAATTATACACTTTTATATTTGCTGCTAAAATGAAGTACAGCAGTTTTTAAATCTTTGCAGAAATATGTAATGTGATTTGAAGCAGCAAACTTCACATACCACATTAAATATCATTGCAATAGTTGTTATGAATTATTATCTGAGAAGTATGTTTTTGTAATTATACAAATTATAAAAGTTGCCAAAATATGAAATTGATTGTTAGACGTTATTTCAGAAATTAATTTTAAACATTCAGAGCACTGCAGAGCCATATCACACTGTAACAAAACTGGCTCTTGGGGGAATTTATTATTGAACACTACCCAAGTGCTAAAGTTAGCTTATCGATTTTACAATGCAATATTCTTTAAAAATACTGGCATCACAATTTATCACAAAGCTCAGTGTCATTTAACCACTTCCTTGCTCTACTGATGAAACCAGTACACTTTACTTGTACACCTCACAATTGTTCCTCTTTTGGAGGGACGGTTCCTCCAGTCCCTCTTAACCTCCAAGATCTTTTGAAGGAAATTCCCACATTTAAGGTAAGGAATTGACCATGTCTTGCTTTCTCCGGCACCTCCTATTGCTTTCTGCCAAGGTCTAGGAGAGAGCTAGGGGCTTGAATAAAAATTCTACACAATACAATGTGTATATGGAGCATTGTACACATATTAAAGGACAACTGCACATTAGGAAAAATTAAACATATTTATGAAATATGCAAGGAACTAACATTAGAAAGATATCAAGTCATGGGCATAAAAGCATTTTCAAGTATGGTGAGTAAGTATATTTGTAAACTGCCTCTACTGATCCTATGGAAGCGCGGTGTCATGCTAAAATCGTATCTGAATCCACCAAAACATGTTTCTCAGTCGTCCATCTCTCCTCATTCCACTCTTGAACAGATAAAATAATTAAGAGAACTCTCTCGTCTCCAACACGGCAAGCAGTGTTTACGGAAATAAACATTTTACCTTAAAAGTCTTTAAAGCCAATGGCTTACATAGCTGCTGATGTTGTTGTACAAACTTCACAAACATATGAACTTTTTCCCATTCTACAGTGGACCTAGAAGTGTATGTATCTAAAGCATTAGTTTATATATCGCAAAGGATGTCTGTACCACTACGTAACAGTGCATATTTTCCAAGAACTTAAATGCCATTTTTCTATTTGAAATGTTTGGATGTATATTTGATTGTTTAGCCATTCAACCGTGTCCGACTCCCTGTCACCTTACAGACCACAGCACGCCAGGCACATCTTGTGTCTGGATGTGCTAATCCATAAGGTTTTCATGACAAAGATACTGGAGTGGGTTGCTAGTTCCTCCTCCAGTGGACTGCAATTTGTCTGACATCTCTACTATGACCTGCCCATCTTCAATGACCCTACATGGTATAGCTCACAACTTCATTGAAGTGCACAAGCCCCTTTCCCATGACAAGGTAGCAATATAGAAGGGGGATGCAAATACTTGTATACCAACGATTAATATGAAAATAAGTTAGGATTATCTTACTTTCTTTTTTATAAACCTGCCTTCTGGGACAGTATAAGCTCCAAATAAGAGTTTACTTTTATTCAGGGGAGAAACATCTTTAAGGAAAAAAAAGGAATAAAAAACGCTGGGGTGGAAGGGTCATTTTAACTAAAATAACTGCAGAATACCTGCTGTGTGCATAAGATTATCCAACAGATTAATTTAAATTGTGATATTTAGGTAAATTGTACAGACAGGCTATATTGGCCTAATGGTTGTTATCTGCTGCCAAAATGACATCAAGGGGGTGACAAGGGTGAGAAATTAAAAGTGTTTACAGCTATGAGTGCCTTGCCGCTGTAAGTTTCTTGCAGCAGCAGGTTTCTTGCAGCAGTGAGTGTCTTGCACCTGTGGGTTCCCTTTTTTATGTTTTTCCTATGCTTACTTATTATTTCCATATGCTTGGAACCTAGGGTAAATTAGTGGTGGGCAACATGGTTCTATAAGGACCACCAACAGAGCAGTTTCTCCACGTCCCCTTTAGTTTATTCAATGTCTTACTCCTTTAACATATGTAAGCTTATCATTTTCATTCATTATGATTGCTTTTGCCTGGTCTAATCAAGGAGATATTGAAAGTCTGTACTGTTGGCGGTCCTCATAGCATCCCACCATTAAATATTTCCTGAGACTTATACACGCAATGTCACATGACTTTACACTGAAAATAATACATCCTGCAAAACCTGCAACCTTGTCATCTCCCTACTCCCTGTATCTGACCACCACCTCCTAATCTGCAACCTCACCACATCTTCCACTCGCTGCCTTTCTTCAATCCTGGCCACCAGAAACCACAGAAACCTGCCAGCACTTGACCCACAACATCTTTCCAATGTGCTAATACCCCTTCTCAGTCTCCTCACCATCCTCATCTGTCCTAACATTGCCACCTCACAGTACAACATGACTCTAACCTTCCACCCTTGACTCTTGCCCCATAACCACGGGGTAGTTAATAAGTATTGGCAACAGTCACCAATTATACACAAGTTTCAGTCTATGTTTGGTGGTTGGATCACAAAGGCTGGTTGGCAGATAACGATTCCAAATTGTGAGCATTCTCTGTGCCCCTTTAACAACACATGCATAGAGCATCAAAAATGCAGCAAGATGTATATTCTCTGAGTTCATCAGTAAACATACTGCCTAGTTCTATGAAAGCCTAGGGTACATCTGAATTGAATTTCAATAGATCAATAACAAGATTCCTAGACAGTTTCTTAACAAGAGAAGATGTACAAAAAAGCTCCCAGTGATTGCAGCGAAACAAACCTGAACCCTGCAGAAACATAGCCTAAACCCTCCTGGTGCGGTTACTGTACATGTGGATGAGGATGTGGATATATTGCCTTCATGGCTTCTCTCTCTCTCTATTGACTGATAAAATGCTGAAAGTATGCTGAAGTGAATATGTCTCGCATATAGCCTGCAGCAACAATGAAATCCTTCTACTCAGATGTTACAATTAATACAAGGATTAAAACAATTGTAGGGCTTAGAGGGTATATGAATAGTGCATTAAGTTATATTGTAGTGCTAAAAAGGTAATGATCTTTTAAAAGTGTAAGTTGTATCTAGCAAAGTGAATGCCCCATTCACCCAATATTGTGAAGTTATCAATTATTACAGTTTTTTTAATTCCCTCTATAATTTAAGCAGCTGCCATGCTCGTCTCTTCCATACCTTCCATGCTCAGAATGTGTCACTGTGGTGTGCAAATCTCACTTGATGCTCTACCACATGATCACATGGACAATAGTAAATTGTTTGCATTATAAGATGTATTATGGAGATTAACAGCTTGCTTGCACACAGTAACATTCTCTGACGGACAGAAGGAACAAGAGCAGCCAAAATCCCAGCCCGGTCCCTTAGAAATATCATAAACATAAAATCTTCATACGCAGTTATGCTTAGGTTTGATGGTTTTCTCATAATTCTATTTCTGTTTTACACAATCCCCCGTTTAAATGTCTTCATTAATTAGGCACATTTAGTGCACATCAACTCATTATTATGGTTTTAGCAGTATAGAATTCTTAAAGGGATATGCTTCTAAAAGTATGTTATTTATCTCACTTAATGATATGTTATTCAATGGGTAATTTATCATACTGTCTAAACAACGCACTGCTAACGGGACACTCAACTAGAATTAATCATGCAATGTGTATGTGGGCGGAAGGCGGAATATACAGTATGTGTAGTTATTTAAAAAAAAATACCTTTCCCTTTGTTCTGCTGATATATTCTTTAATTATACTGGAATATGCAACAATATAATTACAGCCCATCCTCATTATACCCACTATCTATGTTAAAATACAGAACTTGCCTTATTTGCAAGTTACTCCTCCATAATTGCGGAGAGTGAACATGGCCAATAGAAGTTTCATTACTATAACTGAGACTTAGAATGCTAAACTGATTATTTCTATAGGTTAAATGCTAATTCAAGAGCCCATCAAACTGCAGCTGCAGTTCTAAACCGTGGCAATTACATTCATGCTCTTGTGTTCTTCGGCAGCTTGCATTATTTAATATAAGGTGGTCTTTCAGCAATAACCTGCACCCTGCATATGTTTATATATATATATATATTTATTTATATACACATGTATATATATATATATATATATATATATATATATATATATATATATATACACACACATACTTCTATAAGTATACTGTTTCATTAAAGAACAACTTGTGTTTAGGTGAAACCTCATTTGATAATTACTTAAGTTAATTACTTATAGGAGAGAAATAAGTTGACCTACAGAGCATTTGTATGTATGAAGTAAAAACAGCATCTATATTTCCAGCTTAGAACCAGACATCTAGTAGTTAATCCTATTATATACAAGGTTAAAGAAGACTGACTTTGGTATTTCTTATATTTAATCATATTTCTGAGGAATTAAGATAGAAAAACCATAGGCTCTGTATATGTTTTCTGTGAAAAATATAAACGGCAGCCATGTTGAAAAATCTTCACAAATGCTTTACCTCAGCAAGTCTACATTTAAACCCACTGTAAATTCACAATGTGAACCTTGTAAAAGCTGTAAAAGGCCACTTTATAAAAATAAATATTATGAGGAGATCCGGAAAACAAGGAAAGCCAGTTGCTACCGTATATTTTGGCTCTATGTGGTACAAACACAAGTCATGAGGAGAGATATATTACATTGAAACGTAATCATCTGAGCTTCAATACTTTAAAGCAAAAACTCTAGCAGTCAAGATGGGGATTTATATCTGATGTTTTGTTATGTGAAATTTTGGAGTTTTCCTGTCTGTCACCTCAGGCATTATTTGACAGCCATTCAGAGGCATAACTTAGTAGAAATGAAGATGTTTGGGGATATTTTGGCTCTGCTTACATTTGGGCAGGGATATATTATATATTATGTTGCAGAGCTCGAGGAATGTTTTATAGCAAGTTCCCAGGGACAGAAAGGGCCTATTGTGCAGTTTAGATGAAAAGGAAAATTAAAAAAGAATCTCATGAATCACATTTAAACACAGAGGGCTTTTTTTGTAAAAGGAAAAAAGTACAAAAATATAATATTAAGTGCTGTTTAGATTGTATTAAGTGTTTACAATCAGAGCTGCCATCAAAAATGTTGGGGCCTGTAGAAATTTAAAAGCCAGGCCCCACCAACTTGGCACCCATTTCACCCATAAAAAGCATTTACATTACCTGCACGTATTATAGTGAAATATCTTTAACAACACATGCATAGAGCATCAAAAATGCAGCAAGATGTATATTCTCTGAGTTCATCAGTAAACATACTGCCTAGTTCTATGAAAGCCTAGGGTACATCTGAATTGAATTTCAATAGATCAATAACAAGATTCCTAGACAGTTTCTTAACAAGAGAAGATGTACAAAAAAGCTCCCAGTGATTGCAGCGAAACAAACCTGAACCCTGCAGAAACATAGCCTAAACCCTCCTGGTGCGGTTACTGTACATGTGGATGAGGATGTGGATATATTGCCTTCATGGCTTCTCTCTCTCTCTATTGACTGATAAAATGCTGAAAGTATGCTGAAGTGAATATGTCTCGCATATAGCCTGCAGCAACAATGAAATCCTTCTACTCAGATGTTACAATTAATACAAGGATTAAAACAATTGTAGGGCTTAGAGGGTATATGAATAGTGCATTAAGTTATATTGTAGTGCTAAAAAGGTAATGATCTTTTAAAAGTGTAAGTTGTATCTAGCAAAGTGAATGCCCCATTCACCCAATATTGTGAAGTTATCAATTATTACAGTTTTTTTAATTCCCTCTATAATTTAAGCAGCTGCCATGCTCGTCTCTTCCATACCTTCCATGCTCAGAATGTGTCACTGTGGTGTGCAAATCTCACTTGATGCTCTACCACATGATCACATGGACAATAGTAAATTGTTTGCATTATAAGATGTATTATGGAGATTAACAGCTTGCTTGCACACAGTAACATTCTCTGACGGACAGAAGGAACAAGAGCAGCCAAAATCCCAGCCCGGTCCCTTAGAAATATCATAAACATAAAATCTTCATACGCAGTTATGCTTAGGTTTGATGGTTTTCTCATAATTCTATTTCTGTTTTACACAATCCCCCGTTTAAATGTCTTCATTAATTAGGCACATTTAGTGCACATCAACTCATTATTATGGTTTTAGCAGTATAGAATTCTTAAAGGGATATGCTTCTAAAAGTATGTTATTTATCTCACTTAATGATATGTTATTCAATGGGTAATTTATCATACTGTCTAAACAACGCACTGCTAACGGGACACTCAACTAGAATTAATCATGCAATGTGTATGTGGGCGGAAGGCGGAATATACAGTATGTGTAGTTATTTAAAAAAAAATACCTTTCCCTTTGTTCTGCTGATATATTCTTTAATTATACTGGAATATGCAACAATATAATTACAGCCCATCCTCATTATACCCACTATCTATGTTAAAATACAGAACTTGCCTTATTTGCAAGTTACTCCTCCATAATTGCGGAGAGTGAACATGGCCAATAGAAGTTTCATTACTATAACTGAGACTTAGAATGCTAAACTGATTATTTCTATAGGTTAAATGCTAATTCAAGAGCCCATCAAACTGCAGCTGCAGTTCTAAACCGTGGCAATTACATTCATGCTCTTGTGTTCTTCGGCAGCTTGCATTATTTAATATAAGGTGGTCTTTCAGCAATAACCTGCACCCTGCATATGTTTATATATATATATATATTTATTTATATACACATGTATATATATATATATATATATATATATATATATATATATATATATATACACACACATACTTCTATAAGTATACTGTTTCATTAAAGAACAACTTGTGTTTAGGTGAAACCTCATTTGATAATTACTTAAGTTAATTACTTATAGGAGAGAAATAAGTTGACCTACAGAGCATTTGTATGTATGAAGTAAAAACAGCATCTATATTTCCAGCTTAGAACCAGACATCTAGTAGTTAATCCTATTATATACAAGGTTAAAGAAGACTGACTTTGGTATTTCTTATATTTAATCATATTTCTGAGGAATTAAGATAGAAAAACCATAGGCTCTGTATATGTTTTCTGTGAAAAATATAAACGGCAGCCATGTTGAAAAATCTTCACAAATGCTTTACCTCAGCAAGTCTACATTTAAACCCACTGTAAATTCACAATGTGAACCTTGTAAAAGCTGTAAAAGGCCACTTTATAAAAATAAATATTATGAGGAGATCCGGAAAACAAGGAAAGCCAGTTGCTACCGTATATTTTGGCTCTATGTGGTACAAACACAAGTCATGAGGAGAGATATATTACATTGAAACGTAATCATCTGAGCTTCAATACTTTAAAGCAAAAACTCTAGCAGTCAAGATGGGGATTTATATCTGATGTTTTGTTATGTGAAATTTTGGAGTTTTCCTGTCTGTCACCTCAGGCATTATTTGACAGCCATTCAGAGGCATAACTTAGTAGAAATGAAGATGTTTGGGGATATTTTGGCTCTGCTTACATTTGGGCAGGGATATATTATATATTATGTTGCAGAGCTCGAGGAATGTTTTATAGCAAGTTCCCAGGGACAGAAAGGGCCTATTGTGCAGTTTAGATGAAAAGGAAAATTAAAAAAGAATCTCATGAATCACATTTAAACACAGAGGGCTTTTTTTGTAAAAGGAAAAAAGTACAAAAATATAATATTAAGTGCTGTTTAGATTGTATTAAGTGTTTACAATCAGAGCTGCCATCAAAAATGTTGGGGCCTGTAGAAATTTAAAAGCCAGGCCCCACCAACTTGGCACCCATTTCACCCATAAAAAGCATTTACATTACCTGCACGTATTATAGTGAAATATCTTAATTTGTTTCCCTTTTTAAATTAGTATATTTCATAGACTTGGGAATTATGGCCTATCCTTATACCATCAACATATATATATTAATAATAATGCCTGCAAGCATAGGTCTACCTTCCAGGATGGGCCCATATTTACAATAACCAAACTATTATATTAGTCTGTAATTAAGCTGTATAGGTTGCAGGCAATTCACACAATTATACAGCATTTAAAGGACCAGTGTGGCCATTTTTCAATATGGTACTTTGAATACATTTGATAATGGAAGAAAAAGAAACAAATTATAATTAATTAATTTTTTTTACACCTAATTGTTCTTTACTGTAGAGGTCTCAGGTGGGTGTCCTTTTATACTAGTGAGCATTTTATTTGATCTAATGAATGCAATGGCAGTTGTAGATGCCATGTTTCCACTGTGTTGATAAAAACTTTCTTTGCATTAAAAATCTCTTCCCACCTCAGGAAGTTGTTCATCGGAAACCAAAATGATAGGTTCCACAATAGAATAATTACACATAAAAGGTGTATATACTAGAGGTTATACTGATTATTACAGTACATTACATTACAGTATGGGAATACTGTAACTTCGGTGCTCTTTGCGAGCCCCGTGCTTAGCGACTTCGGCACTCATTGCAAGACTCTCCCCCTGTGTAGTTTATAGGCCTGGCGCTTGTGTGTTACCGTCTTGGATTAAGTGTTAGTGGCTTGGGTTAAGTGTTACTGGCTTATGTTAAATGTTAATGGATTCGATTAAGTGTTACTGGCTTTTGGTTAGTGTTACTGCTTAGGGCTATTTTTTACGTCCTTCGGGTTACTTTTATGTCCATTGGGCTATTTTTACGTCCTTGGGCTTGGTTTTCATCGTTTTGCTTTTTTTTTTCTCGCTTAGGCAAATATGCATCAAATTAACTTGCAACCTGACTCACAGGGTCCCTGCCTCTCCCACTGTGGGAGAGTTAAATTTGAGGCATATTTGTTGTTTTTTTCATGCCTTTTCAGTTTTGTGGTTTGGCCGCTAAAGTCGCAATTTTGCGAGGCGCACAGTGCATGTACAGGAATTGGTCCTAAGTCGTACGGGTCGTCCCGCGTGCCTCACCTGCTCGCCTCGCTAAGTCCCAGGTGCCTCAACTGCTTGCCTTCAGCGCTCATTGCAGTCTAAGTCCCGCGCCTAAGTCCTGCAAACATCGCTATATATATCACATGTGATATATATATATATATATATATATATATATATATATATATCTTCCAGCAAAACAACCTACAACAGCGAAAGGAAGAGAAAAGAAAATACCCAAATTCAGCCCTAAATTCTGCTAACAACACATCTAAAAACTTACCAACTCAAACAAATAGTTGTTCTGAAAAATATACAGAACACACAGGAATTATAAATCTCTCAGACCATCAACTATCACATGCAGAGACCTCTGTTCTCTCCAAAGGATTGTCTTTCTGTCCAGACATAAAACTAGTTAATATACAACTATACTCGGACATAGAAGAATTTTTCAGGAGACTGGCAAAATTTCTCCACAACAAGGTACATACCACAACATCATTAGACTGTAACAAGAAAAAAATATTTCAACCCAACACCAAGCTGGACGATTATATAAAAAGCTTTCGTCTGAGAACTGCATCCATTATAACAACACAATATAAAAGAGACTTGCACAATCTTACTCAATACAGAACAGGTAAACTTTCTAGACACTACTATATCCATCACCAATGGCACTCTCCACTCATCTGTATATAGCTCCGGTTTCCATCCCTTCCACACAAAACAAGTCATCATCCATAGTCAAAGCTATTATATACCATCAGATTTGCTCAAACACTGGAGATTATGATAAAAATTTAAAAACACTGTCTGAATCTTTCAAACAAATGGGTTACAAACCCTGTATAATTACCCAAAAAATAACCACTGCCATCAAAATACCCCACGAACACCTGTTAGAGTACAAAACAAAAGAAACTACTTCGACATATACCTCTAGTGACCACATACCATCCAATTTTAGAGAAAATTCGGAAAATAATCAAAGATTTACAGCCATTACTAATTGAAGATACTGAATTAAAAGATATATTCCCAAAATCTCCCATCCTTGCATTTAAACCACCAAACCTGAAACAAAAACGTGTCAGCAGAAAATTGGCCAATGAACAACTAAATATAAAAAATGGGACTAAACATAGTAACAAACGTGCCTGTAAATTATGTCAACACATTTGTAAGGATGACACAGCCACACATAACAACAAGACCTATAACATCAAAGGATCGTATTCATGTACATCGTCCAATATGGTTTATATAATACAATGTACTTTTTGTGACACAGGCTGTTACATTGGAGAACCCGGCTAAAAAATGCATTTAAGGATGAATGTACACAGGTATTCAATAAGAAAACATTATGAAGAGAGTTATTGTAGCCCAATGAAGCACCATTTTAGCCAGGATGATCACTGCATCCAAAACTTAAAAGTCAAAATACTCAGAGGAAAATGTAAAAACATCCAAGAGAGAAAAGCATTGGAAATAAAGATGATCACATTCTTCAACAGTAAAAATACAGGACTTAATATGGACTTGGGTTTTCTAACACATCAGAATTTCATGTTTTTTTATTATTATACCATAACAGACTTAGCACTCTTAGTGAGATGTTTGTCCAACAGGAAATATATCACTGTGGGCTACAGTGCTCTGCTTTTTCATGTATATATTGATGTATATGAGTATATAGTATGTGTATATATGTTTCCTTTACTGTGTTGTGTTTATTCCCCATATATGTATTTACCTGATGATGTCAGATGCTGTCTCCACTCTCTCTGCACCTGATGTTTTTATTCAAACTGAGGGTTCCATCTCATGTCAGTATTGCATTTAGACTTGATAAAGAGAAGTTGAGCCTCTCGAAAGCTCATCATTATAAATAGGATGTTTGTCCAATACAAAAGTTATCAAATTATATTGCAATACTCATTATTAATTTATATATATATATATATATATATATATATATATATATTAATAATTACAAAATTACTATATATATATATATATATATATATATATATATATATATATATATATATATTAGGGACTTGCCCGTCAAAAGTGATGGGGCAATAAAATGTGAAGCCATGGCAATGGTGTTTGCCACAAAATGTAAAGCTTTTTGGTGCACATTGCGAGCCTTCGGCGCTCATTTCAAGGCTCTCCTCTCATGTATTTTTGCTCCTCTGAGCACCTCCGACGATCATTGCGAGCATCTCCCCTCGTGTGCTTCCAGTTTTGTCCTTTGAAACGCTCATGTTCGTCACTTATCACAAAGACAGATATATATATATATATATTTTTTTAAAATAATAATGAATTAGTTACTTAATAAATTAATATATTTTACCTATTTCTAATTGATATATCCAGCAATCAATAGCTAACAACCTATTTTTATTTTCCTGCAGCATACAATGTACAGTTGGACTGTTGCTGCCCTGGCGGTGTTTTGCACGGTTCGAGGTCGTGTAGCCTCTTTTTCATTTTATCCGGCCGACATTTGTTTCGCTTAGCCGATTTTCGAGTGCCGAAACTTAGCAAATTCGGCTTAAATTTGTGTGCAACCTCACTCCCAGATGTCCTGGCATTCCCCCCGTGCAGTGTGTGATGTTTTTTTTTTGTATATTATTTTAAATTTTTTGTGTTTTTCGATTTGCGCTGTTCGGCCATTAACTTCGTAATTTTCTGACCTTGTAAAAAAATATTTTTGAAGTCCCACATCCCACAACTGCTTGCAGCCCAAGGTGATCCCGCGTTTCCTAAGTGCTTGGAGGCTAAGTCCTGCGTTATACGGTGCTCATCGCCTAAGTCGTGCGCAACTGCTCATCTCGCTATGAGAGCCGAGCAGGCGATGAGCACCTTTGGCGCTCATCATCTAAGTAGTACACAACAGTGCAAAGCGGGACAATGTCTCACAGTTCGACTATTATAAACGTTAGCAACAACTCGCATGCTCACAACTATATATGTGATACACTTTATTTATTGCAGTTAGTAATGCCACATATTTAAACATGTATAAAATGTTATTTTCAGTTTGAAAAACTATTTGTTTATATGTAATAGTTTAACTATGATTTGTTGTAATAACTATTTATTACTAGATTTTCTTACATAGCGCAATACCTATAGTTTAGAAATTATTAATGCCATATACTTATGGCACAAGGTTGAAATTTTACACTTTTTCTCGGTCTCTCTTGATTTAACTCAATATTTTCCTAGGTAATTATAAGGAAGTTTTATTACACCTACATTCCTCAAGGCCCTCTGTGCCTACATACCATAACAATTTCCTTGACTAATGATAGCAGCCCTATCCAAATCCTCTGACAAACTGCAAGTGTGATAAGTTGTTTCTACATCTTTCATGCTCCTAACTTCTTTAACATTGTGCAGTGCCATTGTTTAAACTGTTTGAGGCTCCTGGCTGTCTCCCTCCAGACCAGAGACACAAGAAAATGTCTTATATGGTGTACACTCAATGTGGGAAAGATATAGTCTCTCAACTTAAAGCAATAACTGGTTGATCATCAGATGGAGAGCAGCCCTCCTGTGCCTATTTTTTTGTGCCACTAAGGAAAATAATTGGACTTGACTCCCAATACAAGATCTGTATGAGAACACTTGAGATTTCCATCTTTCAAGCCTAATACGAGCCATGTTGAAATTTTATAGGTATACAGTAGCTTTCATTGGAAATGCAAAGAGATTTCCAGTCACAACAAACTCAAATCTATCTGTTTTCATATTAAGATTGACTGTTTAAATTAAGATGGAAATTGGGAAATGGAATTAGACAACAAAATCACATATAATGACTTGTAGGAGGGGGCTGTGTTATCTCCAAATGGCATATATGTGAATAAGGCTTATTAATTTTAGATAGACACAAGGGTGGCACTAGATGGGCTTATTGTTCAGGATTTACACAACAATATCTGGTCACTGTCTGAAAGGACCACAAATTACACTCTGGTCATTGAAATAAGAAATGTCAGCTTTTTCCTTTGGACATACTAACCCAAAGACAAAATAAAAAACAAATGTATTTTTACATATTATAGAAAACATTTAGAGCTAGGTTGTAATTTATGGCCTATTCAGAACATGAGAGCTCATTGTCATAAGCTTAATATATCAGCAGGTGCAGCTAAACTGGAGATAACATTGACGGTAAGCAAATACACTGTAAAACAAGCAATGCAACATTTAAAAACAGTAAAAAGCTTCTAATGACAGTTTTTAGAGCTTCTCCACTTGATTTTGACTGCGCTACATGACGGTGCAGAGTCATAATCATGAGTTCAGAGTCCCTTAACACTTTCTTTATACAGATTTGTACTTCTTAAAACTATTCCTTGATCCTTTTAATTACAGAGAAAGTAAATTCTCTCACTTAAAACAGTGTAGTGTAGATCTTGTTTTAGAACAATGAGCTCAATGCTGTAATTCAGCTCTAAACACTAATTAAGAGATGAATCACACTGCATTCTCCAGGCTACTAAATCTGGTTTCATATACCAGGACACCCAAATAAAACACGGCACACATCTGTGGACGTTAATTATTCATTATGGTTATTTAAACTTGTACTGGACCAAACAATGAAACATTGATACCTAATAATTTGCACTTTTCCCCTCCAATCGACTCAGGCTTTTTAAAAACTTTTTTTTTATTTGAAAAAAATATGTGACATTATTTCTAAAGACCACTACTATATTATCCACATTTAATGCGGTGTTCATACAAGGATGCAAATAATATTCAGAGACAACATAAAGAAGGAAATTAATTGTATCTAAATGTAGAGAATAATATATTTTAATTTTTAATTCTATTTAAAGTATTATGACTAATAAATCAGCAACAAAAATTGATATAATACAAAAATCAATGATTTGTAAAACTGCTATAAAATGAATAAAAACAAAATGTTCGGGAAAAAAGTTCCTTAAAGGGACTCTGACACTCCAACTTGAAGTTGGTTTCACAAAAAGAGCATGGCTATGCATTTGTAGTTTTTCTACACAGTAAAACAGTTCTGAAATACTTAAAATTGATTTTGCAGTTCCTGCATGCTAATGTGCACCTCAGAATACTTAATATGGGTGGGAAAGGGGTCTGACTGCCAGAAAACATTGCAGGTCTTTATTCTGGCTACTACAGAGACAGACAAGCACACTATAATTCTAATTAGCATATCAAAGTAGCTAATTCAAATGCGCAAGCTGCTTATTTTCATATAAATAAAGCATAAACACCATGGAATTTCCCAGCATTTATTCACCTTAGAAAAAAAAAATAACACAACAGTTTTTCTGATTTTTTAAGAATAACCAAAATCTTAATTTTTGTGGACAGATTCCCTTAAAGTAAAACAAGACATACAATTTAACTTAACTATTACATGCAATTATGCTGTACTTTGGATAGGCATTGCTCTTCTATCCTGGTGTGTGGGACCTTGGATGCAGATGAATTCCAGTTCATCCTGTTAAAATCCCATTTCTTAGTGGAAAAGGAACTTAATCTGGATTAATTTTTCAGATAATGAGTTCAAACATAAACAATGGCAGCAAACTTATTCATAAAAGTTAATAAAGTCTGTATTTTCTTGTTCTTCAAAAGAACACATTGTAGATATCAAACTTCACTGATCCTTTATGTATGCAGAGCATTGCAGATGTGCAGAGTACTTCTACTAGCATCCTCCTGGGCAGATTGCAATGAGAACTTTAAGCTTTTCCTACAAGACTTATGGGAGAGACCCCATCTACCTAGGAAGCAGATACAACTACAGCCTATTCAGTTATGCAGCACAGAAACATACTCAAAGTATGACATTATTATGAATTATTTTCTAACCTTTTCATTAAAGAAACATCACACAATGAAAACGTTTTTAAAAACTCTGTCTAAGAGCGTATTTAAGCAGAAAGAAAGTCATACATCTAGTTCTTAATTAGAACACAATACATGTTGATGCATCTGTAAGACCATGATAGATCCATGATACATTGATGGAAGTTGTAGGTGTGAGAGGGCATTTACATTTCTGGACAGCTATTGTTGCAGTGAATGATGCAAGGGGTCTGCTTCTGCGCCAGTGAGAGGGAATGGGCATTGTGTCTATTTCAGTCTTATCCAATTATCTTTACAACCTAACAAATGTAAAATGATTTTCCCAAAAAATGCTTTATGCTCACTGTCACACCCGGCAGATTTGGGGGACTACGCTCACCCCAATTCTCTCTCTCTACGGGTTGCAACTTTTTGTTCAGATCTCAACACCAGCAGACACTTCAGATGACAGCCTCATTACTGCAGATACAGGCACCATCAGACACCCTTTATTAGGATCTCAGAATCACCCACCATGTACCTTTGATTAGTATAAGCAGTATCCGACACCACCTTTGTTTAGCGTGTCCAAAATCAGCCTGACATTTATTTTTCAAAATACATTTCAGATGACATGAAACACCAAAGACTTTCCCCCAGTTCTAGCCCATCCTCCTGGCCAAATAGCTTGCTATCCCCCCTCACCCACATGGCTTTCTTGCTCTCATTACACATGCCAGAGCCTTCACACGTGGCCGATCACAGGACCATATAAATTCTTTAGAATTATTTAACCCTTTGAATATCCCAGATATGACTGTTAAGCAAGTTGTTAGTACCTTCTGACCACACATATAATAACTGATGAACCCCAAACAGTCCAGTGGGCCCTTCTATTCATAATACCCACGTTTTACAAAGCTGCTAATATTGTTAATTTGGTACATACTTGAAAAAAGTGTCTTTCAATACAAAGAAGTGTCTTTCTTGAACAGTACATACAAAAAAAGTATCTTTCTTGAACTGCAGTGGTCCTTTAATGGGCAAAGAACACGACTGTTTTTTCAAACATTTAAAAGAGTATGTTTAAACATTACAAAAGTTGTTCTCTTATGAAAAAATATTAAGAAAAAACTCCATTCAAACTGCAAAGAGCATACGTACATCCGTAGATCTCATTGGCTGTCAGAGGGCAAGCCTTTAAAAGCAGTTAAAGATCTGAATATGTTTTTGTGCTTTGAAACATAATCAAATGCCGTCTGTCTGATGCAACAAAGAAAACAAATATATTCATGTCCCTTTAATAAAATGCCACAGTTGATATTTTCTGCAGGCTATATTTATTGTTGCTCACCTCCTTCCATTCCCGAAGACACAAGTGTGTTGTCTCTGTGTGCCTACCTAACACCCCAATGTCACCTTTTTCTATTTCGAGCAAGTAGACTGTGACCAGCCCTTCCTAAAGGAGGAAGTGTTTTTGTTCCAGGATTCAGTACTAATTTGTTGCTCAAATCATATGTTGAACCTTCTGTGCAGTCAGTTGGCAAAACTCTTAATTGTGAAAATGCTAAAGCTTTGCACACATTAGCAAATGAATCATATGTTCTGCAGTACAGAAATAGAAAATTAGTTGTTTTTTGTAAGACCGTAAAAAAATACAGCATTTAATTTATGTATATTTTCATAAGAATTTAATACTACACAAATCTGAATGAGTTAGCATGAGTAAATGTAATACACCAGGGATAATGCCTGGGATGTGCTGACACCAGCTTTTCTTTTCTGATCAGACATAGAGGTAATGCAAATCAATATGAATATTCATAGCTCAACCACAAGGCTGCAGTAATTCTTGAAACTTAAAGAGCTGCTTTTCTTTAACTTTGGTATACATGATGAATTATTCTAAATAATACTTTAGCAAACTAGGATATTATTTATTTAACAGGGGCAATCTAAACAGTGGAGCTATTAATACTACATTTTGGAGCTTATTAATCATAAAATTACATTTATTATACAGTATAAAAAGTGGGGATATGCGGGGCAAATAAATGTAAAGTTATATATTTGGGAAGGAAAAATAGCCATGCAATTTATCATCTCAATGGACCAAATCTCGGGGTATCAGATATTGAAAGGGATTTGAGAGCACTTGTAGACAACCACCTAGGTAACAGTGCTCAAAGCCAAGCAGCAGCTGCAAAGGCAAGTAAAATATTAGCATGTATTAAGAAGGGTATAGAAGCAAGGGAAATTTAGCTAGTACACCCTTATTTGCAATATGGAGTATAATATTGGGCACCACTTCATAAAAAGGACATTTTAGAGCTGGGAAAAGTATAGAGAAGGGCAATGAACTAATAGGGTGAATGGAGGGGCTAAGTTATGAAGAAAGACTAACCAAATTAGGTGTATTTTCTATAGAAAAAAGGCATCTAAGAGGGGAAATGATTACCTTATATTAATACATCCAGAGCCAGTATAAGGCTTTGTCAATTGTTTTGTTAAGTTAGAAGGTTTGGGTTAGAAGGAAAAGATTCCAACTTAAAGGAAAGAAAATTATTCTTCACAGTAAGGGTGATTTTAATTATCTATTAAAAAAAGATGGTAGAAATTCAATAAACAACTTTAAAAATAGTTTGGATATATTTTTCAATAAAAAGAGCATTCAGGGTTATCCTGGATAACTAAATAGGGAGTATTGATCCAGGGAGGAATGTTTCAATGTTTGTTTGTTTTTGGATCAATGAACAATTATAGACGTATTACAAAGATTCGAGGAGATCTAAAACAGTGTAACTTGATGGACTAAAAATCTTTTTTTCAACAGCAATTACTATTATTATTATTCTTTATTTGTCTCTTTGAAACTATGTAATTATAATACTGGATTTATGTGTTAATGCAAAATGAATAAATGCCAAAAAGTGCTGTAACTGGTCTGTTTACATATTACACTAATGCACTATATACAATACCACCCACTAGTGTGTGTGTTTGTGTTCATAGAAGCACTCATTGTGTCTAGAATGATTTAGCTACAAATATAATCTTTTAGAAAATGAGATGATTCAGTTTAAAATAGTCAAGGCCAGGGTCAAGTGAAATGCTTAGATTAAGAGAAACTTGACCTGGAAATCAATAAATATCAAATATTACATATTAGATTAAACAGACAATTGCCATTAAGAGCACCATGTGCTGACAATTCAATTCCTAAAAAAGGAAAACAAATGAACAAAACATTTATATTAAATGACCAAAATAGTATACATATCTCAATTGAAAGATCAAGCCGGGAACGTCTGAATGATTTGCCTGTGGTTTTTAGACAGGGGAGAACTTAAAATATGGATTCAATCGTAATCCAAAGTCAGTTAAAAATAAAATCTTGGCAAAAGAATATATTGATGTTTGTGAATGCTATCGGAAGCAGAATGCTGTTCTGGCAATGTATCAGAGCGTTGCTGTGACCCAAAGAGTTGTTTGTATCAGACGCAAGAATACAATGTCAGATAAAAATAAGTGCGTAAATATTTATAATGTATAATTAAAAGACCCTGGAAAACTGCCGTATTCTAAATACCTATTTACAGACTGCTAATAGCCATTAAAGTGCAACTGTAATGCCCTAATAACGGGTAGATGTTTTTATAAAAAAATATAAAAATTATAATAATAATACTAAAGATTTAAAAAATAATTTTTCAACAGTATGTATCCCATTGTACTTTGAATTATTGAAAAGAAGAACAAACATTTTAACTGAGATAACATTAATTAGGCAAATTTGGCAACCTGGAGCATGCTCACAGTAGAGATGCAGGGGTTATTGGGTTGTAGCTATAGCCCCTTATCCTACAGTGCATACTCCAGGAGCCACATTAAAAATTTCAAGCCCATATGTGCAACATGAGACCCACAACTGCTGCAGGCTCGAAATTTGGCCGAGTTACAAAGCTATTAAATTTGAACATGTTGCGAGTTAGGGCTTGAGACGCAAAACCATAAACCATTTGTTGATGGTTGGATGTGTGGCCGTGAAAGTGATCAATTAGTCAAACCCGTAGTAACATGAAATAAAGAAATTTTTGTGGCCGATTTGCGAGCTTGAGAACGTTGTGCAATTCATTCTAAGACCTAACATCACTTTCCCTGTTAATAAAAGTACAGTAGTGTGTGTTTATGTGCATTTAAAGTGCTACGAATTGGACTTTACGCCCCTTACGGGTCCTCTCTAGCACTTGTTGGCTTCTTAGCTCCATTTGCGGGTCACGGCTTGAACGCCAGAGACTTTGTTGATATTTAATAGCATGATTGGAAACGTAACAGTTACAGGTTTGACAGATCAAAGGATTTGTGGGTGCGCATATCGAATTCTCACGTTTAGAAGGGTTTTCTCGCCCCTACCCCGCAAGTCGTCAGCGGGTTTCTTTCCAACGCCAATTTAATAGCCGTAAGTCTTGCGGGCTACGTTACGAGCTATGGTTTTACCCATTAGGGGAATTTAATGTGGCTCCAGGTTAGCAAATCTGTCTTATTAATGCTATATCGTTTGAAATTTTTATTTTCCTTTTAGTATTGCTCAGGACAGTGAGAGAGGTGGAGAGGGACACGCCAGTGACCATTAATAAGGTAAACTATGTTTTTAGATGATATTTTCTAGCTAAAGATTTGCTTTGCTGCTTATTGCATGTGTGTTTTAATGTTAATTAATGGTGAACGAAAAAGTAGCTTTAGCATGAAAAGTACTTATACTGGCCCTTTAAGTAAATCAACTTGTTTGCTTAGTTTCATTTGTTTACCTATTGCACCTATCTGATATTGGAGGAGAGCTTCCTTAGAAAAACTGCCTTTAACAGAATACATTTAAATGCCCAACATTCATATTACTTTTAAATTAAAGCATTTTGTAATTTTGCTAATAATATATAAATAATATACTTAAATGCATGTTGGAATATCAGTGGCATGCGCCCTTTAAGTGGAGATATACATGTTCCAAATAAAAAACAACAGTTCCATAAGGAAATAGTTAATTCCCTACCTTCATACAGAAACAGATGCTACTGCAGTTAATGCATTTTAATAGTTTATTTCTGCCACATAGAACCAAGTTAATTAAACTATGACTATTTATGCATAGACATTATAGCTACAACAGGCTTTATTGCCAAATCCTTGCAATTGTTACTAGCAATTCTGCCACACTCTCCCTCCACTATAAGAAAAGCAAATGTGTTTTTAAAATATATTTAAAGGAACAGTAAACTCGTACGTTCACAAAAGCACAATGTAAATGTTAAAAAAAAAAAAACTGGAAGAGAAAAAAAATACTGAAGCCCATTTTTCCTGCAGCACAGGTCCAACCTTCCTTAAAGGGTCATTGAATCTATAAATGCTAATCTAAATTAAGCAAAGCACTAAACATAAAGTAAAAAAAAATATTTTATTTAAATTAATGCAAATATTTCTTATTAGTGGTTTTTAAAATATAGTAACTAGCTTGCAAAGCAGAATTCATAAGGTTCTACGGATTGCAAAAAGGATTAAAAATCACAAACTCATTTAAAATACTTAATGCACTCTGTTTGCTGCAAGAACAAATAAACTACTTTTTTTTTTTGGTTTCTTAAGATTTTCTAAGCACAAAGGAGAAACAAAGGAAACATGTATTTTAGCTACTTCGGGACCTGAAATGCAGCTGAAATATAGATAACAGCCAAGATAAGGAATTGTCTTCAAACACTTGGTGCCAGCCTTTCTCCTTCCCTACCTAGGTGCTGAGAGGTCTATGGCCCCAGTTATCAGCTACCTTAGAGAGGATCTGGGCACAGCAGGGGTTGATCAGAATGTCTGGGGGAGGAGTCTGGGTATAACACATGTGGGGACCCATATACCTGAAGTGTGTCAGTTTGAAATTATAGGGGACAGGCTCTCGCTATTCAGGGATCCAGCGAAGAGTATTGGGGCTGGTTAGCGGACATGGCGTACCTCCTGAGTGGGGAGGGAATAGTGGTAAGGCCCGGTGAGTTCAATAGACAGTTGGGTCTACCTGCTCCATAGCCGACGTCCCCTCGCATGAAGATACCTAGTCGGAGGGGATTCAGCTAAGGGAGTTGAGGTGGCTCTGGGGCGCATTTACTTTTTATGGCTGACCAGGACTTTTACAATGCATTTATGGCCATTATAATAGTCTTTGGTTCAGGTAGCCACATGACTAGTTTCCCTACAAGTCCAGTTGCCATTTTAAAAATGTCTATGAGGCCAGAGGGAAATTAAAATTCTGCTGCCCATTCCTATGTTCAAGATGAGATAATTCTGCATGCGTATAATAATCACTGTGCCATTGACAAAAGTGTCTACCTCACCCATGCTACAAATACTGCATAAATATGGCTGCCTCAAGAATACTACACAAGGGCGCATTTACTAAACATCTCTGAGATTTGCATCCCTGTATTTACTATGTACTATTTCCTGTGGGGAAAATTTGAGTTCACAACCTTCTCAACTCATCTCTTCTACTTGACATCCTTACTGTTCGACAGATAGTAGAGAAAGACCTAGAAAAAATATCTAAATCGCTCTCAACTGTGGTAATCAGGACAAAGATACATTTTATTCTTGTTAAAAAAAAAATCTATTAACATTTTCAGAAGAAAAAAATCATACATATTTCAAACAAAATATGAGAAATACTAATTAGAAAGGGAAATGTTTTTATTTATCAATTTTGCTTGAAGTGATCCTATGCCAATCTCTATTTTTTAATCCCATAGGAATACATTCAGAATAATGCTAGCAATTCCTATACAATCAGTGACCTCCTAAGAAACCACAACACTGCCAAATGACTTGATTTGTATTGGCACAACCTTATCATAAAGCTACTAAACATCTTCTATACACTAGAAGATGAAGTATTGCATCCTCCCTAGTCTTTAGTGCAATCTTTGAAAAAAACGACTGTTGAGCAAACATGTTTAATTGTTCTGCCATTATTTAAATCTTTAGTGCAATATTCACAGGTTCTTAACTTTACAGTTTAATGTTCGATAGCCATGTGTAGCCTATAAAGTACAGCAGTAAGTACTGCTCTGTAACCAGCAGATTTATAGGATAAAACCCAAACTATACTTTAAAGTAAGCACTATACACCTACAGGATCTCTTTAAATAGGCTTTGTATGAGATATTCCATGTTTTAAGTGTGCCTACAAATTTGGAAAAAGTATTTAGCACCGCTAGGTGAATCAGCAATCGTGTGGATATTGTTGTGTGGGGTATATGAGGGCAAAATATAAAATATTTCCTGCAGCCAGAATTATGAGGCGATGCTACAAAAACAAAAATGACCTCATCACATTTTAAAGGACCAACATTTACATTGTGATTTAATGAGGAACTACACATAAAAATAAACTAAAAAATAATTTAATGTATTAGCTATAATAATGTAATTATTCAGAATATGGGCAGACATTGTCTTGCTTGATATACATAATTTCCAAATGGGTCTTGATTAGATTTCCATTAATTCTTTTGTAAGCAATTAACGGTTGCCACATCTCATATATATATATATATATATATATATATATATATATATATATATATATATAGAGAGAGAGAGAGAGAGAGAGAGAGAGAGAGAGAAGAGTTAAATAGCCATGAATGTCCAGTAATCTAGATGAGCAATGAGTATTGCAGTACAATATCTTTCTATCTATCTATCTACATCATTTTTTTATTCAAATATATTTCTATATACACACACAACATAAATATATTATTTGAACTATTTGCTTTCTTCACTCAGTATAATTGATTTTTATATTTATATTTCATTTTTAATATTGACATTAATCATATTTTTCCATACTTTTTATTCCTTTAGCTAGTATGTTTCTTTTCTAGACAAAAGTACAAGCAGGTATTATTTTCCATTCATTCCATCAGTGCGGGAGCTCTTTATTACCCAAGGAAATAGATATTCAGTAGTAAGGATAAGATAAATCATTGCTCTCGGTTAAATGGAGTAGTGCTGATCTGCTAAAAATGCTGCCTTTTATCAAGAGAGCAAATAATGACGATTCCATGCACTAAGGACAATGAAATGAGCCACTGCACTATTGATGGGGTATTTGTACTACACCATGAGTTATGTCACAAAAGCTACACTCTATTAGGGATGCAGCACTTTGGAAGGAACAAACTAATATTGCTCTCAAAATTATTTATGTTTCCCTTGCTAGGTAAAAGAGTAAATAGATCTGAAAAGCAAAAGTTACTGCACTTTTGGAAAATATGTGCTTCTTTCAAGAGATGCTTTGAATTCTACAGATATAAAAGACTGCCCTGGTATAAAAGGGAATTTAAGCAATATGATTTAAAAATATTTATTACATTTATTATCATTTATACACTCTTTTGTAGTTGATGAAAATGTTTTGCTATCCATTATTTCAACAACGGTTTGTTATAACCTAAACTGGATTCTTCAGCCCTCACAAATATTCATACTGATGTGTAGAGCAAGGGTTAACACGCTATTGCTCTAGAGCCAACATTTGACTTCTATTAAATGCAAATTCATCATTATGAATCCAAATCAAATGTTAGCTTGGTTCAGTTATCAATAAAAGGCAAAATAAGCTTACTTTATACACATTTGACCATGTGTTTGTGTGCTAGTTCGTATAAGATTTAGATTGTAAGTATGCAAGTTTTCAATCGTGCATGGCGATTTGGGGAAAGCACTATGGACACTGGATTCTAAGCTCAAAGACAGGGCCCTCCATGCAATGTGTTAATATTGAATTTGTCTTTGCCTGGAAATTAACTTATGTATAGCGCTACATAATATGTTGGTGCACTGAAAATAAACGAAAATAATAATAATAATAAGATAAGGTATGTCTTAGTCCCATTCAATGTCACTTTGTTGAACCTTGCTTTGGTTGGCTTTTATTATAAAAAAATTGCAATATGATATGGGGATACATTCATTATCAGCTATGTAGCTATCGTGGAGTTTTCATATGCATAAGCTGTAACTTAATTAAATGGTGAAAAATTATTTAGACCACCTGGCTGTACAAAGACCGACTTAAGTGTAAGTTGAGGAAAAGTAAAGAGGAGTCTTGGCTCATGGTTCAGTATGAATGGTTACTGGGTGCCATTTATAGATACTAGAGTACTTAATTGTTCTACTGATATTTATTTATAAGTGTTCTCCAACGTACTCTAAATAGATGGATTACAAAGTAACACTCACATACAGGAGTTGAAGGTCCTACTCATGTGAGAGCTTACAATTTAATTATGTGCTGAGGGAGGGAATTGCTTGATGATGAAGAAGAGTAATGCAAACACAAGAGGTCATAATGTGTGTGAGTACTTCTTTACAGAAAGGATAGTATATAACTAACATTCTTACGGTGGGTGGTAAAGGGATTCAAGGACACTTTGGTTAATCATAAGGCCATACTGAGGATTTCTTAATTTAAGTGTTTTAGGTAGATAATATAGGACGGGCTTTTTGGCTTTTTGGTTCTAATCTCATTATAAATCTGTTTCCATAGTTCTATGTCAGATTGGGATAGTCTGTATAGGTCAGTTGTCAAAGGGTGTTTGAAGCAGTGTAGAATGGAAAAGTGACTAGGGGGCCAAGGCAGAGAACTCCAGGGACAGAACAGACATACTGGGGATTGTACTAAATCCAAAATATCTAGCAATAATGTCTGCTAATAAATCATTTTGTTGTAATAATCAATAGAATAGCACTCTAAGTAAAGATAATTAGGGCCTCATTCAAATGTGATTTGGACAGTTGAATAGGGCTCTATATAAGCACATAGCATATTTTTTTTTCAGAAGTTTTTAGTTAGTGAACTTCTATCCAAAAGCAAGGTCTTCACTAACTAACAACTTCTGTAAAAAAATATGCTCTGTGCTTATATAGAGCCCTATTCAATTGGCCAAATCACATTTGAATGAGGCCCTTAATACACAAAAAAAAAAAAGAATGGGTTATAAAACTGAATAGAATGAGAAAAGCTTGACCTGGACATTTATATCTTTGAACAATTTATAACATTCAAGGTGGCTTCCTAGCTATAACTTGACTTAAAACCTGTATGAAATCAATAAGTTCAGTTAAGGGAAAATACATAATAGCAAATTAACTGCAATATTTTTCACTTTCCATGTGAGAGTCACAGGAAGCTTTTCCCTGAAATGTTAACACCTCCTGTGCTCATGGGACCTGTATCAAATTACAATCAAATGTACTTTTATATCATTTTGTCACGAGAAAGCTATTAAATTCCATTAAAATAGTATTTTTCTAGAGTTAGTCCTTCATGCAGCATATACTGTGCAGTATCAATGATTCTCAAAAACATGATTTTGGTCTCCAGTTAACTCATTTGGATTTGTTGGTGCTAGACATTTTAATATTTGTAATATTTTAAATATGGGATTAACATTTTACAAAGCAGTATACACGAATATACGGTAAATATAAGTGTGTTGCTACAGTAAAAAAAATGAAACTGATACAAAAAGACTTGAGACCATGTAAGGTGCCTGTAAGGTGGAAAATGGTCCAGATATCAGTACATACATAGGGCCTCATTCAATTGCAACTTGGCCAATTGAATAGGTCTCTAAATAAGCACATAGCATATATTTTTTTAAAGAAGTTCTTAGTCAGTGAAAACCTTGCATTTGGATAGATGTTTACTAACTAAAAACTTCTTTAAAAAATATGTTATGTGCTTATTTGGATCCCTATTCAATTGGCCAAATTGTATTTGAATGAGGGTAATAGTATGGGCCTCATTCAATTGCAATTTGGCCAATTGCATAGGCCTCTAAATAAGCACATAACAGATTTTTTTTTAAAGAAGTTTTTAGTTAGTAACCATCTATCCAAAATCAAGGTTTTCATGAACTAAAAACTTCTTTAAAAAAATATGCTATGTGCTTATTTAGACCCCTATTCAATTGGCCAAATCACAATTGAATGAGGCCCTATGTGTTTAAGTGATGGGCTTTTCTATGAAAAGATGAGGATTTAGGGAATCTGTAAAGCTCTGTAAGCTGAGTGGTAGTGAGAGCAAAGTATTGAAAACCATATAGTAAATGTATCTTGGGGAAAGCTTGACATGTAAGAGATTCAAAAAGGAGTGTGAGGAGGTAAAGGAGAAGCAGGAGGGGCTAAAGAAAAAAGAGAAGAGTAGATCATGGGCACCAAACAGTAGGTAGTTGGAGTATTATTTGAAGTCAGTGACAAAGATATAAGGGTTTTCAGTGTTATTAAGAGCCAAGTATATTAAATTCAAGAATTTTAAATTTATTCTAATTTACAGATTTCCAAACTGTGGTCTGTAGACCTCCAGTGGGCTCTGAGTTTCACTCAAGTGTTCCAAATAATATTTGGTATTGAAAGCATGATTAATTAAAGTAGTACAGTAATACCAACTTAAAAAACAAAGTACAGCCTTATATTGCTTAAACAGGAAGACAAAAATCATTAGATAATCTAAAGACACTCCGTGATATCCAGGTGATCCACCAAGACCCTCAGCAAATTTTGAATAGCATCTACAAAACATATTTTACATCTGCAGATTTTGCTAAAAAAACATCCAAAAGCTAAATATAGAAATTAAATGAAAGTGATGTTATGGTGAATGTAATAATAATGAGAAATTAGATTGTTGTTCAAGTTGCTTTCAACATAACGTAAAAATATTACATGCATCATAACATTTCTTTACTGCTTTACTGCAGTATATTGTAATTCAGTACAATTAATCTTTTAAGAAGCCTTTGGGTTATGTCTTATGCTTGTCTTGAGAGTTTTATTTTCCATAATACCATTCAGCAAATCCAATAAAGTTGCCTTTTCTAGCCCTCGGTGACTATCATAGAACTGTTCTTGCTGTAAGCGCTCAGCCTTGCAGTCCTAGTGCATTCAGTCTGCTTCAAAAGACTATGTCCTGTCATAGATAACACTGAGTCTAGGAACATTTCAATAAGGAGATCCCATTTGCATAGTCAAAGTTTTATCATGTGTTGGTTAATTAAATTGTAGGAAACTGCAGAACAGTAACATTATTGTATTATGCCTCCGCACTCTTTGAAAATGATTCCGTACTTTACAAACTGCAGTTATGTCTTACATTTAGCATTTTATTAAGTATAGGAATATACAGCAGTTCAGTACACTGGGAAATTATATACAAATAATAAGAGTCAGATACAATTGGGTAGATGCAATGGCAGTTTCCCAATAGGAAATCAACATTGTAACCTTCAGCGATTTGCTTTGCAGCCTTTGCAAAGCTTAGAGAATTTAGGTACAGTAAATTAATATTGACAGAAAGGGACTTTGAACTCAATCATACAGCACTGCACCATCATGCAGACTAGTCAAAATCAAGTGAAGAAGCTGTGAAAAGGTTTTAATTTGAAGTTATTTTAATAATTGTTTTTAAATGTTGCAGTATTAGATTTAGAGCACCCAAAATATTTGCTTACTTTGAGCCTTATCTGTAGATCACCTGCACAGACCATTATATTGAGCTTATGTGGACAAGCTCTCGGGTCCTGAAAACAATAAATATCTTAATTCTTATAGACTCCCTTCAATGTTATAGTAAATTTCACCTTTTTTTTTTAAAGTTCACATTTTTTGTATGTAACCAGTAGAGTGCATGATTTTGGTGATTTCAAGACTTACCGAATTGGTCCGAATATAAGCCGCACCCGCATATAAGCCGCACCCGTAAAGTTCAAGGGGAAAAAAATGAAAAAAGATAGTACTCACATATAAGCCGCACCAGTAAAATTGGAGAGAAAAAGACTCTCAAAGTGATCAGCCATTGCAAGAAACAGGCTAATTAGCTCTGTAGCTTTTTTTGCAGGTTACAGGCTTTACAGGACGTTAGAATCACTAAAACCGTAAATTGCTATTCAATACCGCAGTCTAAAGCATGAAAATCGGCACCCTTAACTCGCAATCGCGCACGCTTAACTTGCAATTGCGCAAATCGGCAGTAATTTTGCATTTGCAAATAGAAGCCGCACACGTTACAAGGAAAGTTCGCAAATCGGCAATGATTTTTTGACGGTCGCGAATATAAGCCGCACCCTTAACTCGCAAGCTCAAAAATCGGAAAGAAGGTGCGGCTTATATTCGGACCAATACGGTATATGGTCAAGAAAGCTCCAGACAGCAGTTATGGGGGATAGTTGAATAATTAACTTGGTTATATAAATCTGATAAAACTGTGAATTCAATAATATTTTTCACTTGGCTTTCAGTGTGATTGTGATTTAAAACACTTTTGACAAATTTCATGTGTCTTTAAAAAAGATGCCTGCTAAGGAGGAAAGGGACTTGGGTGCACAGAACAATTAGAAGAAGATGCAAAAAAAAAAAAAAATACAGTTAAGATTCAGCCAAAACTAAATCTATGCTGAAGTATATGAGTAAGAGATGAAGTTCAAAATAGAAAGGCAAAACTTGGTGGAGCACAGAGAGTAGCTTCATGTCAAGATGACAAACTCCACTACTGGTCACAGACAAAATCAAGTTAATGTTGTTGAACAGAGAAGAATGACTTTGCTTGCTGTTTTATGCAGAGATCAGATCTTAGAAATATTTATCAAAGCTAATGTTTTAGGCACATTAGAAAACAAGTTTTTCTTTTTAACAAAGAAGGAACAGAATGATTTTGGTATATTTTGATTGCTGGTTCAGAGCATGAGGAGATCTTTGGAAGCTTACAGTATCCATACCTATGCATCAGGTAACCAGATATGAGTATGAACATAGCTGTGTTATTTAGTACTAGCGACTTGCTCGCCAAAAATGACGGCAATAATATTTAAAGGCTGGCAATGCTGTTTGCCACACAATGCAAGGCTCTCCCCCCTGGAAGTTGCAGGCCTCGCGATGACCATCTTTGGCGCTCATTGCGAGCCTCTCCCACTGTCTACTTTATGGGCCTTGCGATAAGCGGTTTCGCCGCTCATTGCAGACGTCGTCCAACCCGCTACTTTCGAGCCTCGCTTTCGTGCCTCCACTTTGTCTTTCTCCGCTCTCTCCCTGCTCAAGTCTTGCGTGCCTCGGGATGAGCACTGTTGCTTCTTTTTTTCAAAGTCATGCAGGCCTCATGCTGATCGGCTAAGTGTTACGGGCTTCGGCCTCATTTTGAGACTTTTTGAAAACATTTTACGTCCGCCATTTTCTTCCTCGCGTAGCTGATTTTCTGTCTCAGAAAAATGCCATTTAGGCCTCAAATTAGCTTGCAACCTCACTCTCACTCACAGTCTCCCTGCCTCTCCCCTTGGCCTGTGTGTGAGGATGTAAGTAAATTTTTAAATTAATTGGCAACTTTTGGTGGTCTTCCGACATTTTCAAAGTTACGGGCTTGAAAAACAATTTGTCCGCTAAAGCCATAGCATGCCTCGTGATCAGCGCCAAAGTCTTACGGCCTTCGGCGATGTTCACAGGCATTGCCTTGAGTGCCTTCGGCGTTCATGTCAAGCCTTTTTCAAAGTATTGCGGGCCTCAGGATGAGCACCTTTGGCGCTCATTGCAGCAAAGTCGTGCGGGCCTCGGCTCTCATTTTAAAGTCTTATTGGCCTCGCGATGATCATCACATATATAGTTGTGGTAATTATGAATTGTCGGTCCAACCTGTTAAAAGTTACAGCCTTTGGCGCTCATCCCAAGGCCTTGCGATGAGCGCCGAAGTCCGTAACTTTTAACAGGGTGTGACCGACAATTTGTAATTACCACAACTATATATGTGATGATCATCACATGCAATATGATAAATATTTCCAGGTTAAGAAAATGTTTTAGCAAATCACTGGTTAACTCAATACCTGCTATTCAACATCTAATATCTCCATTATATGGCTCCCTTTCAGTTCCTAGCATGGTTCATGGATGTCAATCAAGAAGATAACCAAAATTAAATCAGGACATTCTAGGTGCAGAAAGTAGACAAATTATATGCTTTTCCTTCATAGTGTAAAATTACTGCTCCAAAGGTGAATTGTGTGAATTTGCTCACATAATAGTAATAAGAGTTACTTTTTCATTTTGTGCAATTAAAAACTTTGCAACAAAAAAAGACAAACTTATTTTAAGTTTAGTTATTTGGCCACCTCAGTGATTTCCATTATATATTTCAATATCTGCATTGATAATAATGTGGCTACTTCTAGGCATCAAACTGCCTCTGCTCACTATAAAACTTATCACACACAAATCTTCATTTTCAAGATTGGATTGGGAATTTCAAGCCTAACAAGAGACCCCTTTGTAATCAGATCATTGCTCACTTGTGTCTTCTCACAGGGTGAACTGATATAATCTTAGATAGGAGCTGCAATGCAAATAGAAATCCACCTGCCAACTCCTGAAATCTATGACCCATTTCAGTCAGATTTTATGAAACAACACAGCACAGAAACATCCCTAAGCCATGTGTATAATTAACTTCTGGCAGCAAGAGAGTGTGCAACCTTAATACTCCTTGATCTCTCTGTTATGTTGACATTTACAGGTGAACACTGGGGGGACATTATGATATAACATTGTCTGACTATCACTGCAACATGTAAAGTTTCTTATGCACCAGATGTCACACAGTAACAATCCTCAATGGATGTTTAGAAAAGTTCCTAGACTGTAAGGGTGTCTTGTGCTTTTGATGTGGAGCAACTGAACTCACAAGTGCATGTCCCTGGTCCAAGGAATGGTCCGTTATGTTGATTCCTGCTCAGACTTACTATTGTGCTGTTTCATATGAGCTGACTAACTGTCATCAAAAGTTTGGAATAAAGCCTTTTCCCTTCCAGATGTCCTCTGTACCTGGCATATAACATTGTACTTTCCTGCTGTCTAACACCTGCCTTCTTTGGTCTACACTGGCTCCCCGTAAAATTCTGAATCTAATTTAAGATTTTCTTGCAGACACATGTTTTGCATGATCAGGGTCACAGATCTTTGAGATCATAAAGTGAAGAATGTCTATTAATGATCCTATTTTTTAACAATGCAGCACCAACTTTCATAAGCGCTCTGACCTGTCCAATCAGATATGTGCTTACGGTCATGATTTCATTGTTTAAGGACTGATGTTGCCAGTAATTTTGGATGTGGCCAAGGGGGCATGACACTGTGGCATTGTGATTATGTATTATCGTGTGGTTATATGTTGCCTGTACATGGTTATTATGTATACTAGTTATTATATGTTATAGAGGGGAAATGTATATAGAACAGGAGAACATATGTGGAAATGGTAAAAATGCTCTGCACAGAAGTTATCTGCAGGACATTGCATCTGTACACATACAGACTTTGATTTAAGGCAGATGACTGCTACTTAGGAGGCCTGAGCAAACACTTGAGATTAACATCAAGGTTGGTACTCCGAGTTAGCTAGATAAACCTCTCAAGTATGTCTATGGTAATCAAGGATGCAAGCCAGATGGGACTTAGTGCTGACATCACACATACACAAAAATACACAAGGATGTGGTATGGGATGAGGTATAAATATGTTGGGTCTATGATTCAATAAAGGTTCAGTTCTACTTTTCACATATCCAATGTGTGAGAGTGTTTCTGTGTTTTGTATCCTTGTACCACTTGGGGAGTGGTCTTGCCATAGGCCACTAGTAACCTGTATCCAATATTCTCTGCCTGTACCTTGGGCCTTGCCCTCTTCAGAAGCCATCTTTTGCGCCACAGAGAAAAGGAACTACACGATTCTGCTGGGGTAGGTTTGAACTAGGTTCATATCAAGCCCCCTTGAAGAAGTAGATCATGACACTTACAAAGGAGAAAACATGCATCCATGTTTGGTTGAATAAAAGCACTGTAACCCTTTGATTGTTGTTCGGGGCAGAGCCTTTTGTATCTATGTTTAGATATGTATTGTCATTAACCCTTCAACCAATGCAGTCAGAAACCTAGAAATTATGTTGCATAAAACCTCCAACAAATGAAAGTACTTTGAATAAAATCACTATACAAATGTGAAATTATTAAATAATAAGCTTCATGTGAGGTATGTTATAGTTGAGTGTTGACTAAAGGTTTTGGATCATTTGCACTGCATCTCATTAATATATTTGGGTTACAGTATGCAATCTATATTTGCCATTGTTTTTTTCTGTAATTGGTAATGTCTAAGAGGTAAAATAAATTGGATAGGTTTGTAAAAGTTAAGGCTTAAAGATGAGTCATGCTGAGCTGGGCCATTAGTGTATTAGAATAAAACCAAGGTATACTAAATGAAAGTGTAGTAAATCTCTTAATCTGATTAAGGTTGTGCCACTATTATGTCGTTCCCAGGTTGGTAATTGTTTTCTACTAAACTCAAGGCATTCCAAACAAAAGTGTAATAAATCTCTTAATCTGATCTGTAAGAAGAAGTAAAAAGACAAAACATAAACTAAAATGAATAGATGCAAAGTTAGTATTGTACCACTTTCATGTGAAGGAAGCTTATAGCCAGTTCTTTCATTTTACCTGGGGCTCTGTTCTTTACAGCAAATTGGACCTTTCGCTCTGATAGAAATAATTACTCTCTGAGGAAAAGGGGAGCTGGTCATGAATGCTGATATGACACACAATGTCACCTTGCCAGTCAATGCAGGACTACATCGCTTGGTCTCTGTCCAAATTCCGATTTCTTCCTCATAATAGAGGTCACCTCTCTATAGAATTTGTTGACTATCTCCAAAATGACAAGGAAGAAAACTCCTGTCAGCGTTTTTCCCAGATAGGAAAGGATTGCAAAGAGACAACCAAATCAAAATATTGGTAAAAGGTTACTTCAAAATTGTGTTTTCGAGGAAGAGAAGCTCAAATAGGTCAAATGTCAACAATCTCTGACTCTTAATCTGATAATGGTGGCCGCATAAAAGAGTATATACTGCAATGTCAATGTCAAGAGGATTAAAGACAATCATATACAGTAACTAGAATATTTAATTATTCAAAATATTTCAAAAGTAAAGAATGTTAATTGTTAAAAATACATGAGTTTATACATAAACAAAAAAAGTATATTTCAATTTCAATGTCAGGAGATTTAAAACACTTATATAACCATGGTATTTAGTGACTAATGATTATTTCATAAGAAAATAAATAAAATAATGTTCACTGCTCAATTATTATTATTATTATTATATGATCTTATATGAGAATTAAAAAACACTCATAAAATTATTATATTTAATGACTCAAAATGTTTTGTGTGCAAAGAAATAGTCAATAATAATCTCTGGTCAACAGAATTCAGTTGATGGATTATTATAAAATTAATCACAAATGTTTTATGAGGAAATAAAGAATAACAACATTTAATGGGTAACATTATCATATTTATTTGTAAAGCGCCAACATATTCCGTAGCATAAATTCTCATAACACCGGTCAATATGCTATGTAAATGCTAGACAGTGATAACTATGGTTTAGTTATAATGGTCTAAAACATCCAGTTTAAGGACACTATAGTACAAAAAAACACAATTAAGGAATAAATGATGATGAATCACTTGTAAAACTAATGTAGATACCCACCAATTGATACATGTAAAACAAGTTAACAAACTCACTGAAGTGAAAGAAGAATAATTAAAAATGGAGATTAATCAATTATTTAATCAAGACTCATCTATTTAAGTAATTGGTGATAAACACGGTTCTTGCAGATTATGAGAGGCTGTTGATCCTCAGACCAATGTCACTGGCAAGGCAAAGGTATGAGAAAATTGGGGCGATAAAGGCAAAAAAACAGTGATAATGAAATAGAGGAAAAAAGACAGCAAATGACAGATCACTCTATGGATAAAGATCTTGTGGTTGCAAAGTGATTACAGTGCACTTAACAGCTGTTTTTTAATCAAGGGCTCTTTATTACTGAAAGTATTAAGTAACCATCTGAAGCATATGAGCTTCCTCCTTATCCACTTAGTGGTTGAAAATATAAGACCTGTGAGTAACAAATTATTAGAAGAACATAGAGAATAGTTGAAAACTCATTGTAACCCCCTACAAAGTTTGCCTGATCCAAGAGATGTAATTATGTACTTGTTAATTACTTGCTTCCTTATGCTCTGAACATGACCTTTAGATAATGGCTTCCTTTTGTGTATGAATCAACAAAATGCATGTTTAATTGTTGACCACTGGGACACATCCAATCCATTTATTCATATTCGCATCTCAGGATTATTATCTTTTAGTTGACCAATATGAAATAACAAAGGCACTTAAAGAAGGCATTTCTCGAGTTCTAAATCTCTGTACTTCTAAGAAGACATACTATTTTTGTCCCCCAAAGGGAAGGGTGACAGCTCAAAATTCATAGCCAAAAATTCATCCTGAACTGAAGTTAGCTACTAAGATCATTTTGGTATTTCTCCAATCAGTGTCTAGAATAAAAAGAAAATAAGGTTGAGGTGCTTGTGTCCTATTAAATGGTATCATTAACTTCACATTCAATAATTTCACCTATAACTTCAATGAAAAAAATATCAAGAAAAGGTTAACAAAGTTATACAGTACAGGGCAAAAGAAAAAGCCAAGCACATAATACTAAAACTAAAGCAGCAATGAATTTAGAAGAGAAATGAAAAATAAGAGTTAACAGCAACAGCAATAAATGATTTTAAAGTGAGCAAGTTAAATATACAATTTCTTGTTCTGAAAATAATTATAAGTTGATTCATTTGGCTGTATTGCATTTTAAGCACTATATTGATGAATGTTGGATGTTAATGCCATACTTAATTTTTATACTGCTTTCTGTTATAAAGTTTATGGACATTTTGATGAGCTCAGTGATAGATGGAAAGCTTTCCTATATGTAACATTCATGTTAATCCCCTAAGAAATATTTTATGAATGTAACATGCATGGTAATTACACAGAAAAGCTAACATACAAACTCTAATGTGTGTAAGATGTGTGTTGATTACCAAAGAAGGACCTTATGTGTGTTGCATGCACGCTGTACCCCTTGGAAGTGTCTTGGAAGTGCAACATGTATGCTATTTGCCAGTGAAACTCTTTATTGATCAAGTTATAAGCAGAAATGCACATGGGGCACCTCTCCAGTGATGCAATAAATACTAAAAATTATAATATTAAATAACTACCATGGCATAGAAAGTCACCATTTTAGCAAACTCTGCCAGTATATGGAAGCTGCCCTGATGGCCTCACTTCCTTTTCAAGGCACGAGGGGCAATAACAGAGCATGCGGCCTCTATTGGCCCTATGGGATGGAAAGGAGAAAGTGTCCTGTGCTGAGTCCAGCAGTCAGCAATTCCCCCTCATTCTTTTCAGTCCTTCCACTCTTAAATAGAAACAAACCAGCAGGACATGCCCACTCAGTCTCCATTAGTCCTGTAAATAAAACCTGTTCAAACATACTTGAATCACACAGGAAATGTACAAAGCATACTGTAGTATGCAGGTAATTTCATCTATACTATCCCATTCAATGGCTGACAAGAGCAAACCAAAGTCAGTTTATTGTGCTCTGAGAATAAATACACTATTACAGGTTTATAAATTTCCTCTTCTTTCAGATGCAACAAAGAAAACAAGTATCCCAAGTCCACAATACACTTCAATTCTTATTTCGCATTAATACTCCATAATATATACAGGTATGTAGACATTGAATATACATTTGAAAAACAATCTAGTTTGGGTGTATTTAATCAGGTAAGTATATTGCGGTTTAGAGTGATGTGTCGTTTTATTTGACTTGATTCATGTATTTTCAGGGAACGTTACGACAAGGGACAATTAGTATTCTAGCTTAGGTTATGTTAATGCTAGAATAAATTACCTGTCAAATCAAAGCACAAGGAAGTGATGTCACGGGCTATTTGTCAAGAAATGTTTTGTAAGAAGGATGTGATGTGAGGGACCCCAACATAAAGAAATGAAGGATTGTTAAATACTTAATTTTTCACATATAGGCTTTTTTTGTAAAATATAATCCATGTTGTTACTCTTTACTTTAAGATCTTGCATCACAGAAGAGGTACAAAAAACTTCTACCTTATATCAGATATATAGTTGGTTTATTTTTTCTTTTACTGTCTTTTAATACCTGATTGTTGTTACTGCATGTGATTGGCTTTGAAACATCTTATTAAGAAACCCCATATGAAAGTTTTGGATCTAAGAGAAATATACTTTTATAATTTGACATACTGGAAATGTATTAATCCATAAAATATTATTTAAACAGTAGTGCCAATCTACATGGAATTTTGCAAACATTAACTACCTTTTTACCCTCAATAGATAAAAGTGTTAGTATGGTGAAGTGTTAATGGAAAGCCCTTTTAATGACAGGTTCCAACCTATTCCCAAGCTCTGTTTGTGTAAATAAATTTTAATTTCTCTCTAGGGGCAATCACACGCCTGAATTTACTAGTGCAGCCTGGACTTTAATCACAGAAAAACACACCACAACTAAATGGCATATTGGACAACTGTCCTTTTAACATGACAAAGTACCTCAGATTTTCCTTTCTTTTATCCATGATAGATCACACTACGTTGGCTTGTCCTTGCTTGTTTGTGCATAATATCAAGTATGCCCTTTGCTTCTAGCATTTCCAATATAGTACACACACCCCCTGGCAAATAAAAAATGGGGGTTGTATGTCTGTTTTATCATTACGATGCTATACTTTAAGTTTTGGTCCCATGTGAGCTGTGTTGTACAGCTTGGAGCATGCATTTAAATGTGTGATTACTAATAAGCCATATTCAAATAATGCCGGCAGGTATGTTCCAGCACCAGAGGGTGTATTCTGAGCTAGCATCAGATAAACAGCAGCATTTATCCTGAACTCTGGTGTTAAGTAGTAATGTCCTTAGGCCAAGATTCATTAAAGCATAATTTTCAGCGCCTCCGGGGAATCATAGGGCATATTATACTGCCTGCAGTTGCATAATATAGAAACATAGATTTGATGGCAGTTAACTAAAGGTCCATCAATTTTGCCCATTCTATCTAAATAAAATGCATAGCTTAAAAGGACCACTGTAGTCTATTCAAACCCTTTGTGAAATATGGCCTCTATTCCATGGCTTCCGTAAGAACCGAGTGATGTCCACTCACAAATCACTACCGAGCTATCACATCACACAGCTACATCTAACCCCCAAGAATTGTCCCTAATAATATAAGCCCTGAGTGCCTGTCCCATAACTATTTTAAAAGGCCCTATCACATGCCTCCCATAAAGATATCCAATCCCGTTAGAGTTTACTCTGAAGTCTCTCCCAATGCCAGAAATTTTAAAAAAGCCCATAGATACCTTTAACTCCATGTAAATACACTAAAATGTCTCCAAAAAGCCTGGATAGCTTAATTCAGACATTATGAGGGAGCCATCACATTAATTGTGTTGAGGCCGGATTGCTCTAATTCAACACAATTAAGGAGTTAATACCACTAACCCCTATGAATCAGGGGACCCCCCTCAATACCCACTACAGTTATGAGTTTGGTATCCCCTGGGTTTCTCCCTTAAAACCCCCTACCCCTTATAAGTTGTGTATTCCGCCTTAATACCCACTTCCCCTCAGGAGCCTGGCTATTCCCCAAGTAAAATATAATCATGGTGGTCCTTATGAACCCCCTTGGCACTATAAAACAAATGTTTTTGTGACGGAGACTTCACTTTTTATATTATTTTTGAGTGAGGTATGTGTTAGTGCCATAGAATATGGACGTTTTCAAAACTTCCATAGCTGTGAATCAGCCTTAGAGAAGTACTTACAAGAGCCATGCAATGGAGGCATATGTACTAAACTAACAATGCTAGCAGTCATGTAAGACAGACGCATAAAAGTATTTTTAGAGAAAATCTTATATTAGCTGACTTTGCTTTTGTCATAGGTTCTTTTGTCTTGGGTTGATTGTATGCTTATTATACTATTGGGGCTTACTCCTCTGAATTCCATTCTCATGTGACTGTGACAGTCTTTCAGCGGAACTGAATATAAATCTTCTCTAAATTCACAATTTATCTCATTTCCCTCAGATTTCTAATTATGTTAGTGACAAAGACAAAATGCCCCCTGTCCTTAGAGCAAAATTAAATACAACAGTTACAAATTAAAGGTTGCATTTCCTTATTTTATACTTTGTACAAACATCTTAACAATATCAAATTAAGCTCTTCAAAAGAGAATACCATAAATAAGTTACTTTAGTGGCCCTTCAAGTAATCCACTGGATGGCCTTATACTTATCCCAGGCATGCTTGAATTCCTTTACAGTGTTGTCCCTACTACCTCTTGAAGAATATTTAACTTATCTACCACCCTTTCTGTGAAGTAGTACTTATTCACATTGGGCCCTATTCTATTGCCCAATTTGTAATTGTATACACACTTAAAATCACTCTTAATATTGTTACATATTCAGCAAATATTACTTATTGGCACTAATGAATTCTTAAGTAAATAGAAAGGCATTTGCAAGTAGCTAACAGAATATGGTCCAAAGTCCCTAAATATTCTCCCCTCAAACTTCAGGATGTCTAACATTCCAACTTTTCTGGAAGTTACTTCCCTCCTGAACTTTATTATATCCGGGCCACATGGGAGATCTCAATACTGATCCATTTTTATATTGTAAAAAACACTTGTAATCACATGTTACTCATACTCAATATCTCTTGGTATTTATCAGTTGAGCTCATCCTGAGATCCTTGAAATATTAAAATGTTAAATTACATTAAGAGGAGGAAAGGTATTTCTACATATATCAGCTATGCTATAATGATGGACATAAGAATGAAAGGGACATATTTATCAACCTATCACATATTATAATTGTCGAACTACGAGACGTCGTCACGCTTTGTGTGGAACGTACGACTTAAGAATTGAGCGCCAAAGGCGCTCATCAAATGCGAGACTCGCATAGCGAGGCAAGCCATTAAATCGGAGCAATTAGCCTTTGGCGCTTATCGCCTGCGAGCCTCGCTTCGCGAGGCGAACCGTTAAGGCAATTAAACTTGCAGCACTTGGGCGATGAGCACCAAAATGCTCATCGCCTGAGAGCCTCGCATAGTGAGGCTAGCAGTTAAGGCACTAAAACTTGTAGCACTTGGGCAATGAGCACCAAAGGCGCTCATTGTCTATGAGCCTCGGAAAGCGAGGTTAGCAGTGGAGGCAATGAAACACGCGGGACTAAGCCTACAAACACTTAGGAAATGCGGGATCACCTTAGGCTGCAAACACTTGCCGAACGCGGGGCTTAGAAAAATAATACGAGATGCAGGACTTAGAAAACAAAAAATACGAGAAGAAAAAATACGAAATTAACAGCTGAACCGCGAAAAGCAAAAAACACAAAACAAACACAAAAAAACCCCAACAAAAACATCACACACAGCACGGGGGAACAGCCAGGACGTTTGGGTGTGAGGTGGAACGCAAAATTTAGTCGATTTTGCAGTGTTTCGCCACTTGAGAATCGGCTAAGTGAGAAAAAAAATGGTGGCCAAAAAAAACTGAACACGAGGCTACACGACCCTGGACGATGCAAAACACCGCCATCTGCATCCACTTTCACGCAGGAACATACAAGCTACATAATACACTATTACAAAGGACGGCAAATGCTCCCTGTCACGACCGGCCAATTTGGGGGAGCACGCTCACCCCAAATCTCTCTCTCTACGGTCGCAACTTTTTGTTCAGATCTCGACACCAGCAGACACTTCAGATGACAGCATCATTACTGCAGAGACATGCACCTCAGACCCCTATTCTTAGGATCTAAGAATCACACACCATGTACCTTGGATTAGTACAAGCAGACTGACACCACCTGTGTTTAGTGTGTCCAAAGTCAGACTGGCCACTTCTTTATTGTTTCAGAGATATATATACACACAGAAAGACTACACAACACACCAGACCTTCCCCAAGTTCTAGCCCATCCTCCTAGGCAAATAGCTTGCTATCCCCCCTCACCCACATGATTTCCAGATGTATAAAGGCATCTGGCTTTCTTCTAATTACACCTTTTGTTTCTCCTCTTACAGAGCCATAAAACTAGTTCCCCCTTTCATGAATAAAGCCAGAGCCTTCACACGTGGACGACTGCCTTCACAGTGGCTGCAGTATTTTTTTAGATAATTCTAGCATCCTAGGGCCTACTTCTATCACAGATGCATTATTACAGTGCATATTACATGATCTAGTAACCACCAAATGAATTATTGTGGCCCATACTACACACAAAATCAATCAAGTCAGTTCTCACAAGTTTCAGGTCCGTTGTAATAGTTCTTGACATTACCACCCAGCGTGCCAGCATTCCAAATAGCAGAGTTACTTGTGGGTTGCAAGGGGTCCCATCATGGCTTCAAATCGTTCATGACACTCGCGAACCGTGAAGCACATAGACAAACAACGCTATTTTACAATCCTAACTTGCCACAAACAGCATTACGCATCTACAGTAGCGCTTTACACAAATAAACCAACGGTTTGCTCTTGTGCACGCAGCCTATTCCTAATGCACAGTTGGGACATTCATAGCACCATCTCCTCGGGGCAGCAACAGTCCAACTGGACATTATATGATGCAGGACAATAAAAATAGATTGTTACTTCTTCAGGCTATTGAATGTTACATATATTAATTAGAAAAAGGTAAACTTTATTAATTTATTATTCAATTAATTAATTAGTATTTAAAAAAATAGAGAGGAGCCAAAGGACGAACGAGGAGCGCCGAAGGCACTCAGCGCAAGGCTTGCAATGAGCGCTGAAGGTCCTTAGAGTCTAAAAAGCTTAACATTGTGTGCCAAACAGCATTACCATGGCTTCAAATTTTATTGACCGGGCAAGTCGCTAATAAACATATATTATTAAATTTAATGTTATAGAATGATTGCTTTTCAAGAGACGTTTTTGGTGTAAGTCAAACTGTTTTGGTATCAGGATAGGTTTTATATGTTAGATAAATGTCTGTTTAACAGAGTAGCTGCAGCACATTTTATGGAAATAAAGTTTATTGCACAGCACAAAGCAAAACGCATTTTCTTACATTATTGGACTGATCTGTGATGGCACAGTAAAAACAGCTTTGAGCTTTGCATGACAAGTACAAGCTTTGTGGAAACAGTTTGGCAGAGATGGAGTGAAGGATTAAGAGAGAGAAAAGGGGAATAATGTTTTGGCAACTGGCATTTAGACTATAGTTAACACATTGGCACACTTAATACATATGCATGTTTGCGTGTATATAATATTTAAAGGGTTCCTTAGTATTCTCTCCAGATGTCCAGTAGATATGAGAAGACCTAATGGACACATAAAACCTTAATGTATAAGAGCTACACCTGTACTTTAAGATGTAATGGATAAAATGTAACTATGATGATTTATGGCTATATATATATATATATATATATATATATATATATATATATATATATATATATACATACATAGAGAGAGAGAGAGAGAGAACATACAAAAGCAGATATAGATTCAGAAAGTGATGGTGCATACACAACACAAGCAGAAATGCCAAATCCTACAAAATTTACGGCTGTTTATGGGAACATGTTTTACAACCTACGGTTGGCTATCTCAATGAGACTTGATTCTGCACTAACAGCAGTTGTTGTGATCAATGGCTAAACTAACACATTACTCACAAGTCAACACTATGTTTGATAATGTCTTTCACTTTATATTCCAACCACTGAATAACTACAGAAGCTTGATTTCATGCAGATCTAAGAAATCAATAGGACGAGTGGAATATATTTGGTCTCTATATCCTAGTAATGAGTTGTATTACTATGATAATTTTATTTGACCTCACAGTTGGAAAGATTTTTCTAGGACATATTTTTTATTTACAATGAATTCACAATTTGATGTAGTCTTATAAAAGACTGCATATTTAAGATATGCATCTATTATATTATCTTTAGTAATGAACCTCAAATTCATTACATCATTTGCCTCTAGTTTTAAAATGTTTTTTTTCCCCTACTAGAATAAACAAAAAAAGGAAAAAAAAAGAATATAGGCTCCAAAGATGAAACAAGTCCATAAATGTTAAAATGTAGAATTGGAAATAATATGTAGCATTTATTAATATAAGTTTAGAAGTAGAAACATATATTAACTTGATACACTAAAACCCACAAAATGCACTAACAGATTTAAGTAGCCATAATGTTCAAGATTCATAAATAACCATTAACTAAAGTTAAGCTTGCTAGGACTTCAAAAGGTACCTCCTACCTGGAAGGCTGCCCTAGAGGCATGCCCCAATGGATAACTAGGTCCCTAATCAACTAGCTAAGCCAATTACCGTAGCTAACTAAATATTCTTCCATACACAAAAGCTCCAAGAGCAATGGGGAGGACATCAGGTACTTGCCACAAACCTGTAGTGCTACCTGTACAGGCTACAACAGTCCTGATGAACATTTTGTCGGGCGTTCTGACGTCATCACTGTTTTTTATCCACACAATATAATTTAAAAATACAGTTTACCTCATTAATGGCTTCTGATGTACATTTCCCTACCTCTCTCATTGTCCTGGCACTCCTGAAAAGAAGTGAAAGATTGATTAGGCCGTCTTGGTAAAGCTTGAATAATGTTATAACAGTTGATTTCTTTCACAACCATTCAGCAGTGCTCAGGACAACGAGAGAGCTTGGGAGGAACCAGTAATGAGCTAAACTGTGTTATTAAATTATATTTCCTGGTTAAGCTTTGCTGATGTCTGAACTTGAATTTTTTATATTAATATCTGGTGAACTAAAAAATAGGTTTAACGTAAAACGATCTTACACTGGCCCTTTAAGACATGTCAAACACCACACTGGTAAGCTAATGCAGCCCTATCCATATATTCAGAACCTTAATACAAATTGTAAACAAATTACTGGTGGATACTGGGTAGTAATTTCAATGTTAATTCATATGAAGAAAAAAAATCTGTATAATTGAGAATAATTGTGAAAAAGTACACAAACACACAATATTATATGTCAATATTTAAACAGCCACTGTAGTACTTATTTGAAGAAAATTTCCAATGCAACTATTGAAACTTACATTTACAAATTTGTGTTTCAGACTTCAGCAGATGTGATTCACCTGTCACTTATGCAGGAGCTGATAAATGTATTTTGCTTATAACTTCCCTGCAGTGGCTACCGTACACAAGCTGAGACTCCTGGGCAGTCTCCAACGTCTCTTGGATTTCTAATAATTTGTGGAGTGAAGTAGCTCTGCTAGGCCATAATGTGCAAATGTAAATTTTAAAAGCTGCATTTAATTATTTTTTTAGATTACTGATTTTATTGCTAATCGGTTACTAAATAGCCCCACTGTATGAGCCGTAATGTGGTCCTTTAATTTTATAAATGCACATTTTTATATTTGAGAAAGTAATGCATGGCTGCTTCAGAACTTTCATTGTCTTAAGATTACTATCAGAATACACGTCAGCTAAATGTCATTGGCTCCATGACATACAAGGCAACTCTGGATTGGATTTTGGCCCAGTCTTGGACACATTATTTATGCGCCCGGCAGAGAATGGATATTTGCCAGCAGGCGAATCTAACCCAGATATTAAGCAAGCAGCCCATACTATTTGTAATGTTGACAGGAACATCAATGTCATGAATGGAATAGGATCACAGGCACTGACATCATGGAGGAAGAGGACGGCTTGATGCTGACAATAGTTGTGTCTGTCATCAGGGTGCCATTGCTGCATGATCCATGATCAGAAGTCATGCAGGGAAAACTTTTAATCTGTGTAGCTTTGTTATAGTTCACTAGTTATAGTATGCTTCTTTGGAGAAGTAGATCTAAGAAGAGTAAAATGTTCTTTAAAAAAGATTTAATAGTATTTTATTTATGTATTTACTTACAGTATCTTTTTTATATAATATTTACGTTACTCAGGATCTCCACAACCACTCAAAACATTATACCATTAATACAATGACAAAACGTTTTTGGTGTAAGGGTGTACAAGACTTTTCATGACTATTTTCTCAGTTTTTCTTTTTATACATTTGGCGAAACGGGTATGTATATTTCAACAGAAACAACCAAATCCGTATAGGCATTCAAAACCTATCCAACTTGCAAATCAGAAAAAAAACCAAGAAAAAAACAATAGGGGTTCCTACAAAACTTCACAGAAGTTGCAACCTTCCCATTTTATTACCTACACTCCTAAAGGTTTATTTGACATTGCAGCCCCTCTTGGTCATAGTCGAGGCAAAGCATAAGTGAATCTACCCATATATCTACTAGGCAACTGGTTATTTTCTATATTGCTTGCAAAATTTATTTGCTAACTTATACAGTAAAATACTTCCCTAATAACTAAAACTGAACCACTTTCACTTTTTAAAAAATAACCCAATATACAGTTATAATAAAATTAGTTTGCTTGCAAGAGTACAGCTAATCCATCAAACTCATCCCTCTTATAATTAACTCAGCTGATCAATTTTATATGATCTATGTTCCTTCAAAAAGTGGCAAACCCAGGGTAAGGAAGTTTACCATCTGCTCCCACCTGAAATCAGAGCACAACATTTTATGTGGTGTCAATTTAGTCCCATCATCTTAAAATGTGTCTCAAAGACATCCAACAGCAGAACATATTCTGCCAAGGCAATTTTATATTTAAACTGGCTTGCAACATGATTTTAGCAGTTTTAAATGACCCACAAGTCAACTGGAATAGAGAGCTAGGTAAATTATAAGATGCCTGCATTTCTATATGTACCATCTGTGCCCTACACTATAACCTCTCCTTCACCAGCTACCTAGTAACTATGAAAAATGATATTATGCAGTAAGATGTTAATTCAATGTATTTGCTTTCTGTACTTCGGATGCATGATTATAGAACAAGGAAAACAGCATTAACTAAATTGAAATGTTAATCCTACATGTGAGGACTATTATATTTTTAAATTATGTGTTTGCGCAAATTGTTATACTGATTTATGCAGGGAGATCTCTACTGCTTAGGCAGGGATAGACACTTTGTTTTACTTGATGGGCTGTATATGTGGTCCTCCATCTGCGAAAAAACAACATATTGTAAAGCTGAAGGATGATTCATAGCAACTAAAGTATACACCACATTGTTTTTGTAGGGGACAGTTGATTTGTTTTGTGAAGTTATGGGGGGGGGGGGGCATGCTGATAGTAAAATGGTAGGTACCTTGTGTAAGAGGAACATGATCTACCATGCCATAGAATAAGGCAGGGCAGTAGGAGTAGTCTTTGAAGTTGCTTGTTACTCACAAATGCCCTAAAGAGTATATTTTGCATTAAAGGGCTATTTACTTCATGTTGTGAAAGATCTCAAGATTGTATGTTGAAATTATCTATGTTTTAAATTACACTAATAAAAGCTAAATAATGTAAAGTTTTAGGTCTGTTTACAAACACAGTGTGTCCTGCCATGATTAAAAACATATGCCGAATCATGCGGTGAAGGCACAGTGAAGACAAAGATTTATAGCAGTTTTACTCTGAACTTGGGAATGCAGAGAACAGTTAACCCACAACTGACCTGTTTAGGTGATTCCAGCATTACATTCTCTGCAAAGATGATTTTGTGAAGGGTTAACTCATGGTCACTGCTGGAGCTGTCGCTGTGGGTCTGACTGGGGAGTTTCCAGTGACACGTAAACAGAGATTTAATTTATTAATTTCTCAGGGAAAAATGCATAGTATTTAAAAAATTCAAAATGTATTTCAACATGCTTTTATGAGATCTGTGATGTGGTCCAAACTGTTCTGAATTAAGTGGCCCTTTAAGCTCTTGAAAAAGTTACACTGCAGAGATAATACCCATAGGGAATTTTAGATTGATAACATAAGTCTAGCTGTTCTTTGTAGATATTTGTCAACCTTCCCCAACAGCACCGCTGGACTAGTCCACTTACCAGACCACAATATGGACAGTGGAGATATCTGGAGTGGAAATAAACTATTAGGACTGTAGAAGCAAGTGAAATTAAATTAGTTTTTTCCCTTGCACCATCGGTACAGAATCCACCATCAAATCGGTTGAGAACATGCACCCTAGCAATAAGGTCTTGAAACTTTTGATCAAATAGACTTTGAACCTAGTGCACTGTTTTTAAAACCTATAGCTATCTACTTGTGATTTTTGAAGGCAAAAATGATAAATTATTTTAAGTTTGTTGAAGACCTTTGATATCTTAAATACTTTTTTTGTTAAGAATATAGGGCCTCATTCTATTATCGGCCGTAAATCGGCCGTAAGGCTGCGATTCCTTGCGAGGGTTCAGTTAACTCGCGATTCTATTATACGGCCCCGCAAGGATCTCCTTTTACGGCCGGCCGCATATCTTGGAACCGGCCGTAATCTGTGAAATATAAAAACTGAAAAATAAATTCAAGCCTGCACTGTACAGCTCTGTAAATGCTAGGGATCATATTGGGGGACATGAGGATTAAAAGGAACCCACTCTCAAGCTTGCACATCAGCCCAAACCCGAGTTCAAATTAACTGTTTATTTTCCGGCTGCGGCGTGGGCGTGTCTGAGGTGCTCCAAGCACTCTGGACTTTTTACATGGATATTTTACGGATATTAAAAATAAAATATTTTACGGATTTGAGTACAGGATAATTATGTGCTATTTTTTCTAACACCTAAAATCCCTTTATAGTCTTCTCAAAGTGCAGGATGGCTTTATTTGAGCTATTTTATGTGCTTAATTGGTGCTAGCGAGACCTCTTTCCTGCAAGTAAGCTGCGGCTCGTTTTTAGCCTTGCAGAGAGGTTTCCCGGAGCAATTGAATTGCAAATCTCTTGCGGCCGTTTTAGATCAAAGGCTTTCCTCCGGCGCGAGCGGCCGCAAGAGATAGCAAGGCACCGGCCGCAAGCCTGCCGGAATCCCCGGCCGTAAGGGAATAGAATAGCAGAATAGCTTGCGGCCGGTCCTTGCGGCCCCGCAACGGCTGCGGCCGATAATAGAATGAGGCCCATAGTATCTAAGCACACATTTATTCAAATTAAACTGACACAACAGCACTAATACTGAGAGACACGATATCCCTATAAGACGGTGGCACGACTTTGACGCACGATCCATATGCGAGACCACAAATGAGCGCTGACGCATGCACGCTCAAACAGAAGCGCGCCTGGCAATACTGCGCCCCGACGGCACCCCGACTTTAACATGCGCCAGGTATCTCCTTGTTCTCTCTTGTCCTCTCTCTCTCTCTCCTCTCTCTTTTTTCCTCTCTTTCGCTTTCTTTCCTTCTTTCTCCTTATCTCTCTCCCTTGTTCTCTCTTTCTCTCTCACTCTCTCCTTTTCTCTCTCTCCCCACCATCTCATCCTCATCCCTCCCTCCAATGCCACAGTCCTCATCCACCCACCGATTCTCCCATCTCTCCCTCAGGTCCCACATCCTCACCTCTTTATCACCTTTCCCCTATCCCTCTATCCCTCCTTCTATCCCTCTCGCTCTTTCCCTCTCTCTCTCTCCTTCCTTCTGTCCCTCTCTATGCCTCCCACTGTCCATATCTATATCTCTCTAACCCTCTCTTTCTGTCCCACTCTGTCTTTCTCTCTGTTTCTCTCTATCTCCCTCCCTCTATCGTTCTCTCTCTCCAACACTCTCAATCCCTCTCTCTCCCCTCTCTCTACTTCTCTCTATCCATCCCTCTATCCCTCTCCACTATTTTTCTTCCCTCTCCCCCCTCTCCTCCCCTCCATCTCATCCTCATCCTTCCCTCCAATCCCACAGTCCTCAACGAGCCACCGATTTTCCCATCTCTCCGTCAGGTCCCACATACTCACCTCCCACTCCTCCTTCAACTGTGTGTGGCCCAGGTTCTCCCTCAGCAGTGCGCACAGATGTCGGGGCGCTCTATTCATAGGCTCGCTTTTCTTAGTGCGCGCACGCGTCTACGCGCTGGCGTTGACGCTCATTTAGAGCGCTTCAAGGCCAGGGTGCCCTATAAGACAAAATGTGCAGTAATAGAAACTGCCATATAATTCCACCAACATATAGTTCCACCAACTGCTGGCTGTATTCAGTGAATAACCTTATATGTGGCCCTGAGTCCATTAATGAACCTCACAGTGCTTTAAAACTTGTCCCAAAGAAACTGTAAAATCATTGTAGGAAAGGAATAGAGGTATAGATAATGAGGAGAAGTATTTAGCAGTACAATTGGGTATTATATGCTAGTTTCAGAGAGATAAAATGGACTGTGTATTGTTGAAGAGGGAAATTCTTTAGTACTGCAGTTTGTGGGTCTCTCAGGGTCCCTGTTTCCCAAACCACTGTATTAGAGTGCTGGGTTTCACAAGCAAATCAGCAGTATGTGAGTCCCAGTTTTGGTACCTATTTATTTGAATATTTTGTTTCCATTTAGGGAAGCCTTGTTTTAGTACTCTCTCACTTTATATAAATAGATATATAGACACAATGTCACCTGATGACCTTATACTTTCCATTAACTAAACCACTATAATACATATTCATAAATATATCCATGTATACTGTTCATTAGTTGCTGAGTGACTGCATTTTATTTTAGTCCTATTCAAAGATATGTTTAACTTGTGGGCTGGCAGAATAATATGGCATCTATTCCTTCCGAAAATGCTTCATTGCATTGCAGATGATAATTCAGCCATAGAACCCTTTTTGACCTAGTAAAGTGGCAACCTACACCAGTCTGTTCCAATATAACCTTATGGATAAGCACAATCAGAAAAATAACGTTGGATGTGTCTGTGTACTGTATGTGGTCCATAGGATCACGGAGAGTTGGAAACGACTGAACGATTGAACAACAACAATGCAAGACAAGCTAAGAAAGAAAAGATAAAAGGCTTACTGCAGCTTTAGATAACATATCCCTTTAAACTGTTTTAATTTACTAGCTAAACTATGGTGGATCCAACACTAAGCCTAGAATATTTCTCTGTATTGCCTAAGTGCTTATTTTAATATTTATTTCTTAAGCTAAAAAATTGAATGGATCAATATATGATAGAAAAGTTGGGTCTATAAGGGTTCTTCAAAATTAATTGTTGACCTTACTATGTCCTTTGCAGGACTCAAATACCTTTCCAAAGAATGGTTTTGGGGTCGCTTTTTTCATGGAACCCTACTAAACTCATTGGTGGAACGTCTACTCCTCAGAATTTTGTAAGAGAGTTAAGATCATCCTTCCATTCTCCTTGTACACAGTTTCCATCCTTTATTCTAGTCTATTTTGCTTGTTTGCTCTCAGTGCTCATTGTAAAGAAACACTTGTGGACTTCATCTTATTCTGTATAATTAAATATATTGTACAGCCTTATTTCTATAGCTTGCAAAAAATAGCATTTCTAAGTGCTCATGATGGTAATAGCATAAAGCAGACACAGATGTAGTGCAAGCAGCTTTCATGCACAGTGTGCAGGCTTCCCCTCACAGTTCTGCCAATAAAATTAAATTACCCTTAATATTTCAGTCCTAGGTCTCTCTTGAGCAGAAACTGAACTATGTGATAGTTTTCCTCTCTCTAAGTTTCCCTGTTTTTATTTTTTCTAATTGAACACATGCTACTTATATCAGTAACATACATTACATTGATTACATTTTGTATTTAAAAACAACGTTTTCCACACCCCCAGAGCTGTTTACATAGGCACCTGGTACTAACCAATAGAAACACTGCATTCAAGTACATTTTTAACCCTATACTAACCTCCAAGCCAACAGCACCACTGTGCAGAGATTCAGGGCAGCATTGCCTGAAGCTGCTTCCTTTTTTTCGTTGTGGTGGGAATAAAAGACAACACATCCCATGATGCTTTGCTGCAGAGAATGATCGCCAGGTATTGCAGAAAAATTGTAGCTGCCTCTTATTGGCCAAAATGAATTATGAATTGTATGCTAATTTATTCTGGGTTTTTAGGGGCATTTCTTATCAAATCAATTGCCAAAAAATGAAGACATGTATTTCTAGGGTAAGAAAAGTATTAATGTTTATTTTGGGATTTTTTCATGCAAAAAAATGTTTGCACATACTACTGATTCTCCTCTATCAGATGCATTTATAATTCAGGAAACATCTATATACCTTTAAATAGAGATGCATATATGATCTATGCTTACAGTATGTTTAATTTACTAATGTTATCTATAAATGAATGGCCTTAGGTAACCCATTAGACTGGCATCCACCATGCACTGTATAAAAAGTCTAATTTTCTGTTAAACAAAGAAAATAAGTCTTAACACAAACTAACCACAATTAATGTCAATCAAAATTGATTTTTTTTTCCATGGTATACATAATTTGCAGTACAATTAAATAACCAATGGTGGGCATGGTGGTGTGGAAGAAAAGAACCAATAAATGTCAACACAGGGGCATCTGTCAAATTTCAAGAGAAATATTTTTGACAAATCGTATATAACTTGGCTCAAACTTGATTTCAGCTATTCTGTTATCAGAAAATTGTTAATATTATTCAAACACAACAAAAGCACATTCAGAAAATGTAGTATGGCTTGTTAATAATGAGTGCAGTTTCATAGAAACCCATATGTACCAGAACCATATAATGTACCATGGGTAACTAGTGAATGAGCTCGCAAGTACTCAACTACAATAAACCACAGTGGTGGTGCATAGTTTTAAGGGAACAGACTGTGTGTAAAAAAAGAGAAGAAAAAAGGTCCTATTCTACCGTCTTGCACAAGAGTTCTATCCAAACCACCACCCGAGCCGACATCTGCTCCCTCCGCACGATTACTGGAACAACACAAAATCCTCACAGGAGGTGTGACTAATGACAACAAATTAGATTTATGAACGGTCTCTAATATAAAGGAATATTTTGCTCCTACATATCATACACACAGGTGATGACATTGTCCATGGCGATACACCTCTGCTCATCCAGTTAACCGCCTTGAGCGCTGATGGCAGCCATATTTGCATCATGTTTAGGCTCACTACTACCCAAAGGTGCAGCCTTCTACCAATACTATTAACATTTTTTATTCTACAAATCGATAATATGTAATCTGCTGTTTTTACATTATAACATACATATATGTATATGTACTTTTGAAAGACTGCAAAGACTTAAAAAAAGTGAGAATAATTTGGTGACACTAGCTATGGGCTCCACTTCTTAAATGTACAATTCCCAACCCTTTCCTCAAGGACCCCCAGATAGGGCATGACTGAGGTTTAGCACTTTGTGAATACAGCAGTTGCATACTAACTACCTCACCATGGCCCTCATTCAATTGCAATTTGGGCAATTGAATAGGGCTCTAAATAAGCACATAACATATATTTTTTAAATAATTTTTTAGTTAGTAAGCACCTATTTAAAAGCAAGGTTTTCACTAACTAAAAACTTCTTTAAAAAAATATGCTATGAGGTTATTTAGAGCTTTATTCAATTGGCCAAATCGCAATTGAATGAGGCCCCATGTGTTCACACAGTGTTAAATCTAAATCATAACCACTCTGAGGGTCCTTAAGAAGACAAAGACAGACATTTTGTTGAATTGAAGATTTCTAGAAGATAATGTGCGGATATCTCTAGCTCAAAGCAATCTCATTTATATGTATGTTATGGATATGTATAAAAAGTGGATGTAAACAATATGCAGATTTGTGACAATGGACAATGCCAATGTTATCTGCATGATATTAACTTTATACATTTTTCTAACATTATTCAGAATATATGAACAAACACACACTACACAAACACACTCTATGTGTGCGTTGAATTAGTTGGCCATGATAATTCAATCTTAACTGGAAATAACATAAATAAGGCTGATTCATACATATATTTATATTTAAGCCCATGAGTGGAATGAAAACCAGTCAACAATTTTTTGGTAATAAAAAAAAAAAAAAGAAGCAATTTCAAAACATGATTAATGATCTTAATATGCCCAGTTTATATATAAGGGAAAAGAAAGTGGATTAAAAATTGTAAATTCATCAAAATATTCAAGTATAATAGAGTAAACTGTGTACATGACCAAAGGAAATTGTTCTTGAGAGTAGGGAATTAAGGCAGTCTATCTGCAGACGTGGTAGAAAGGATACACTTAGCTGTTAGCTTTTATATAATTCAAACTTTTTCTCTAACTCGGTAAAGTATCTGCACCATAGGATTCACTGAGTTTATAAGAAATTCCATTTGGTCCTGAATGGACCATGAATTACAAGTTCCCTCTAAATGTTCAGATTTGTCTTTATTACAATAATAAGAGGTTAAAATGTCTAAAGAATCCATATTTATATTGTAATTGTCTACTTTTGATACCAATAAATAAAAAAAAAAAAAAAAAAAAAATGTCTAAAGAATCCAAAGGAATAATAAACACAGTATACCGACATTTGAGTATGCTTGCGACTTTTGGTGGTTGGAGAACCCCTCAAGTATACACATCCTAAGCTAGAAATGTCTCAAGATTGTTTGATTTGTATAAGATTTCTTCAAAAACAGTAAAATATGCATGAGAGTATAGTATGCTGTGAAAGGCAATACGATTTTTTTTCACATATTCAAAAGCACTCAGCTGCTGAACAACATATTAGAGAAATTTTGGAATGGGTTCTAACTGTTCTATAAAGGGCCATTGAGATCATATTTTAAAATGTACCTTTTTGAAGATCTACACTTAAAAATAGGCAACATGTTTTAGAATGTAAAAAAATACAATACAACCTATTTTATATACAATGTAATGTTGTGCCTTCAGTAGGTCAAGTTCCTGTGGTGGGATAAGAATTTTAGTAAACAGGAAGTGTATGTCTGCACAATGGGAATATGGCAGTTACATCTGCCAGTACCCTCAGCAGCACTAAAGGAAAGTTCATTACACACCCACTTGAGGAAGTTGCAGGCAGCAGCAGGGAAGAAATCAAAATGGATCAATGCAGAAAATAATAATTGTATATAAAATCTGCAAAACATAGTGCGTGTTTGTTAGATTATATTATATCATTATATATGATATGAATGTAAGAGAGAAAAAAAACTGAGCACAGTTTTCCTTTAAAGCTTAATACATAACAAACATTTCTTCTGAAGGGTTACCTAGTGGAGCTAAGGTTTGCACATAAAGATAAAACATGGTCTATAAGTGCAAACTTCTTGTATTGATGTTATTATTATTCTTACTAGTACTCTGGCACATGTAAGATAAAGAGAGGGATGGTGTTGAATTTGTATGCTTAGAAGTCCTTATTGATTTGTTGAATAGATCAATAGCAGTGAATAATATATGTTACTCACATATAAATTCAATCTCAATAAAAGAGAACGTTGGCTTGGCTCTTTCTAGCAGCAGCCTGGTCAGTCTCAATGAATCTTTCTGGGTCATTCCTTTGTAATATCAAAGTTGTGCTGCAACAATGGAAGATACAAATGAAAGGTATAGATAGTTTTACTTTGTTTCCTACTGAGAACTCTTAAAGATTCCCAAGATGTGTAGCATATAATTGGAGACAACTGTTGTTATTTACCAAAAGGCACTTAAAAGGACACTGAAGAGCGTCCTATTACTGTAAGCTACAAATCTAAATAAGCAAGTTTTCTATTAAATCTAATGCCATACATCTTACTTTGAACAATGACATGTTATTCACTGTGGTCAAACCTTCAGAGTCAGAGTATTATTAGTGAGTGCCACATAACAAGAGCTCTCTGGAAAAACAGGTGTAGCAACTGTTGCTGAATAACTCTGGTTAGAGTTTTCCTGCATTATCAGAGCCATTCAGCAACATTGCCATACCTGTAAACCAATCATAAAACTATTATTAAACTAGCGACTTGCCCGTCAAAAACTGTTTTTTTTTGCCCTGTCTCTCCTTCCTTTGTCTCTCATTGCCCCCTCTCTCCCTCCCCTGTCTCTCCTTGCCCATCTATCCCTCCATTGTCTCTCTTTGCCCCCTCTATCTCTCCCCTGTCTCTCTTTGCCCCTTCTATCCCTCCCCTGTCTCTCTTTGCCCCCTCTATCCCTCCCCTGTCTCTCATTCCCTCCTCTCTCCCTCCCCTGTCTCTCATTCCCCCCAATCTCCCTCCCTTGTGTCTCTTCCCCCTCTACCTCCCCTATGTCTCTTCCACCTCTCCCTCCTAAGTGTCTCTTTGCCCCCTTCTCCCTCCACTGTGTCTCTTTGCCCCCTTCTCCCCCCGTGTCTCACTCCCCTCGCCTGACTCCCTTCCCCCATCCTGTCTCCCTTCTCCCTGCCTGTGACCCAAACTTTATTACCTCCTGGGTTCCCCTGCACATTCCCCTGTACTTGAAAGTGCCTTCTTCTCCCACTAGATCTCTGCAGATGGCCTTCGTCGCTCCTTGCCAGCAAATGCGAGCCCGCATCGTTAGCAACAACCCGCATGCTCACAACTATATATGTGATGGTACACACTGATGAGATGCTGTCTTTATTAGAGAAAGAAGACCAACTGGGCGTATTAAGGAAATAATATAGAAATGAGATGAATAAGAGTGTAATTTTTTGCCTTCACTTTAGTAAGCTTAGTAAATCTTACATTTCACCCTATTTGAAAATAAGGTTCACTAGAATAGTGTAGGCAAAGGAGTTATTAGCTATTCTTTTTATGACTTTTCCCTTTTTCAACAATCTATTTCCACTATGTTATTATTTTGTAGATGTGTTACAGTAGCCATACACATTACATTGTATGGGTAACAAGAACAAATAATAGACACATAAACTGTAAATATGCCCCGATTAAGGAGAAAAATGCCAACAATTTCCAAGAATTCTTCTCTACTCATTACAAAACTTATCATTCATGCCACAAACCATCATTTTTAAATAGCTCCACCACTGTCTTCTTATAGTTACATGAGCGTGACTACATCAATAAAAAATACAAACAGTGTAAAAAGTAGTCGAGCAGAGATAAGTTTATTACTAATTATGAGCAGCTTGACATGCCCCGACTCCTCATAAAATAAATGAAGTCCATTTTTAATATCTGCTTGCATAGCTTCTAGATAATAGGCAAATTTACTTCAAGGTCACATCTCATTTGTCAAGTCGGAAGTTTTAACTACATGTGTAGAAAGCCAACCAAGAACACCATAATCTGTAAGATACACAGTGAATGTATTACAAGGGTATATTGTATACTTTCAATACAGTTGAAATATGACATACTCATTCACATATAGATGTGTGTGTATATATATATATATATATATATATATATATATATATATATCTGTATATATATATATATATATATATATATATATATCTGTATATATATATATATATATATATATATATATATATAAAGTAGTTATAAAATATGCTTTACATATTTACATACCTTATAATTTGTTTTAACTTTGTTTTGTATCCACTTTATTGTACTTTTGTAATAAGCAGTACAGTGTTTCCACTTAATAAATAGAGACTAATAATAAATAAATAAATAGATAGATAAATAAAAAATCTGAACATTTGATACATGTGAAATGTAAATTAATAATCTAATTATGGTCAGTTTTGGGGAAAAGGCATTAATACATTTGTACTGGCAAAAGCATCAGTCTATATATTGTATGTCAAGCAATTTAATTTTAAGCCAACTATTATATATGGTACAAAAAATATAATTCCAACTAGAATTGTTCAATCAGGTTTTTAAGATTGGTATTAATTGAACTGTAGTCACCTTAATTCTACAAACATATGGTGGACGCATATGTAATGATAATTCCACCACAAAGCCCCATATAAAACTATAGAGCTGTGTCACAGGAATTATCTAGTTTGACTGGAAGCCCATTTACATATAGATGTACACGTTATTGTTAATGTTACAGGGACAAGTCGAATTGTGTTCATTGTAACCTTGCGGATTACATTATTCTGCTATCACGTCTGCTGTAAATTATTCCCTCTTTGCTTGGTAATTTTTACTTGATGGTGTACAACTAGATTGGGTGCCAAGTGTAAAGAATCACCATGTTTGGGACACCTTTCACTCCTCAAGAGTTAATATAATATTCCATCTCTTCAAATCTACTTTATATTAAAATGCTTGTAATTCAGGCAGTCTAGTTAAATTGGCATGCTGAACCATAATGCACACACACAATTATTTGTTAAACGATTTGTAGTAGTGTTAAATAATGGAGCTTGAAAGTTTGGTATTTTATGCACACACTATCTATAAATGAACTCCCTCTAAGTCTCATTAACTCTCACAGGGGGGCATAAAAAAGAAGAAGAGCATACACAGGTGGATACATGATATTATAAAGAAATGTAATTGCTTAAGACTATTTCATAATATATTTATATACCGACTGGACATGCTTATCTTCACTTATAATTTCCACTAGGAGATTTATTTACTGGCCCTTAAACGGACGTGGAATGCAACAGTTTTAACAAGAAATGCAGAGAGCATACTTTAGTCTGTAGATCTTATTGGCTGGCAGAGCCACTGTGACACATTGACTCAGCAAGGAAATCAATATTTCCATGTTCCTTTAACAAGGAGAATTAGAGATGGGGAGGTCCTGTATCATTAATTTATGCGTAAAATACCCAACTGTCAAACTATATAATCTGCATGCGACTCTCAGGCCCTTCCCATGAGGCCCCAACCCCAGCCCCAGCCTTTTCTTTGGAGTAGGAGAGCATGCCCATTTTTCAAAAACAATCTACTATATTTCTCTATAACTAGTAATAATGCCCATCTGTGTTCCTAAATACAATAAAAATGGTATCACTATATACTGCAATAATATGATTATCTATCTATCTATCTATCTACACATACATAAACAGCCACACACATATGAATGTAAATATATATATATATATATATATATATATATATATATATAGTATATAAATGGTATGCCTGTCCTGCGTGAGAGACCTCTCAACAAGTGAATATATTATATCTATCTTACATATTTTATAAAAATGTTTGCACTTTTATTTTCAATCATTTTCTATGTAGAGGTTTACATCACTTTTATTTTCTGTTTTGGTTCAGTTTTTATTCTCTCATCTGTTTTTTCCTCTCTTCAAATCATTTTGAAATTCTACTTGGCTGGCATGTGTTCCGAACGTAAAAACTGTCTCCATTGTTTATCTCAAAATACTTATTTTCCTTCATCTTTAGATCATAACTCTGCCGAAATAAATAAGAACACGAGAAACATTCAGAACTAGACAAGACAAAAGAATTCAGCTCAGCCAAGCTTTGAGGGAAAATGTCATATTTTTAGTGTCATAGGACTAGTAAATCTTAATTCCATAAGAACTGTTCCATAAAATCAAGAAAATATATGCAAATGTCTGCGCATTAAGAAAATTTTTGTAGGCAAGAGCATTTTCAGAATTATTAAGCTACGAGTGTTACAAAGAAGTTTATGGATTTGCTGTGCAACACTTGAAATATGACTTTATTTGCAGTGTGTTCCTCATTATGGAATACAAAACAGATGTTGATGGAGAAATACAACAATCATGTAGCAGCTATCCATTCATGCTAATGTCTTTTTTTCCACCCCTAAAATTATATACAGATAGGATAGATTTTGAAACTCAAAATGCAGAATAGGTTGGAGGTTGCAAAAAAATATTTGCATTAAAAGAATGGAAAATATGTTCCTTAATAATGTATCATTTGCATGTATGGTCACACGCCCTTAGAAAATATTAATGTTTTCTCATTCTATTCAAGCAACATAGTTTGCAAACAACCTAAATTAAAGATTATTTACAACTCCAAATGTCCGTTAACTGAAAAAAAAGAAATGATAGCGCTGAAAAAAATATATATATTTCAAATAAAATGTATATGTTCTTGTTGTACAGATTCTATTAAATGTAAATATATGAAATAAAAATATTGATTTATTTTGTTTAAGTATGTATACCATAATAGTATTTCACTTGAAAGACCATATTGTTGTAGTTTTTAAATTGATATACTGTTTTGCTATCGTATAACAGAACACAAATTGTATTAAATTATAATCTACAAATCATTCTGTTTAAAATATTGTAACATTCAAAATCAATAAATGGTAGACAGGACCACATTTTTCTCAGGTGTAAAAAAAACTTTTCAAGTTCACTTCTTGGGTAAGACCTAGGTGGAAAGTAAAATATTTTATTCCAAGGCACAACATTTAAAAAAAACATTTAAAAACTAAGCATTTTTTTGTGAAAGCACTTGCAAAAATCAAATTTTTATTTATTTAAGCCAAAATTATGTTTTATGACAAAAACAAATGCAATAAAACATTTAAAAAAAATCCAGTAATGTAAGTCATTGTTTTTCCTTCTTTAATCCTAGACTTTTAAGAATTCTCAAATTAGAAGAATATCTAATTAATGTTGTTTAGTACCTTAATTTTACAGAAAAAAAAATACAAATGTTGCATTATCATGAAGTGACTTTATGCATACCTTGCACAATCACTCACAGGGGCTGCTCCACTTCACTGCCTAGGGGCTCCAAAAAGGTAGGTACGGTCCTGCTTAGAGGTAGAGGAGCTACATAGGATGTAGGATTAGTTTAAGGATATTCAATAGCCACCTGGAGTGTACGGCATTGTTCAGAAACAGGGCACCGAGCTGCCACACATCCATATTAAGGTTGAAAAGTAACAGAAGGAGAGGATGGCAGCATATTTTCAACCAGAACACGCACTTTATTACCCTTTTACATTTCCAAGTAGGAAAGTAAAGGGAAAAGCAATATCTGTCTAGATGTTAAGGTGGTTTTGCAACTAATTGCAGGGCTGTGTACTGTAAGGATTAGATAAATGTCTGGATGTCTCAGCCATGCCCTAATCATTGCTTTCTTTTTTTGGGGGGGGGGGTGGGGGGGGGTCCAGTGGTTAGGATTCAGTGTTTTCACACAGCTGAGACCTGGGTTAAATTCCAGTCAGGGAACCAAGAGGTCACACCACCCTAAAGCCAAGCCGGGTTGGGCCTGTTCGGTACTTGGATTAAGGCCACCTAGGAGTACCAAGAACTGTATGCTGGTAACCCACTCCAGTATCTGTGCCATGAAATCCAAGTGGATCAGCATAACCATGGACATAAACATGTGCCTGGTGTGTCACGGTCCATGAGGTCACAGAGAGTTGGAAAAGACTGAACAACAAAAAAAAACAAGATGCTTTAATTCCTATGTACCCTAGTTCTTTTAATTAATGGTCCCGCTCCAGATAATCAGTTTAATGTAATACTGAGTGCAGCCGCTTTGTTTTGGTGCACTGTAAGTAAAAGAGAAAAATAATATTTGCTTGCTTGACTTATGATGACAACATTTTGGTGAGTGAATGATTGGGTTGTGTCAAAACACATTATTGCATTTATTCCTTGGTTGCTTTTCAGATCGTGTTGTCGTATATTGTATGACGTATTATTTGGAATGCCACTCAAAACGATACACGTACAGTATACACAAGATGTGGAATCAATGGTCACTTATACTTCTATGTGTAGACAAAAAAGAAACTCAACCCTTGAAACTGGCAAACAATGACTATATGACAAGTAAACATTTTGCAGCTCCTGAACATGCCATCATAACCAATGCAATAGGCATACTTGTCCAGCGGGTCTGCCAAGCATAATTGGAGAAGCAACTGATGTTTGAAAATAAATCCCCTACAAAACAGTCACTAGGGTTTTCGGAGCATGGCTCGGAACTGAACAGTCAGATTCCGTCATTGTGAAATGTAACAACATAATTGCTACAAATATTCTCTACATTCTATACTGTGCTAATTGATCCTCATTTTTCAAATGTGTACACAATTTGGTATATAACATAAATTACTGGAGAACTTTCCCAATATTATTAGACAGTGTTTGCTGAAGGCTTATAATGCTAATTCATCGTCTCCGCGTTGAATGTAAACAGGATGATGGCAGAGCTTGCATACCTAACTAGAAATCCCATCCTCAGTCTTGCCAATTATGATGAAAGTGCAACATTTGTTTCAAAAAGCTTACTTGGCAATACCCTTCAGGTTTTGAACTGATAAACTTGCCAAAGTATTAGCTGCCAGAAGCTGTAATTACCAGTAAATACTTCTGAGAATAGTTCTGTTGTAAAGGGGTAAACAGAGGCACTCCGATGAACCTTTCACCCCTTGAGTTTTATAACTATAGTTTGATTTTCTGCATTTTCTCATTTTTAAACCAAAGTGTGTAAATATATTCATCCTTACATGCAAACAATTTAAAAGAGCTCATTCATCAAATCCATTGATATTAAGTGATATATTTTCACATTAGGGTATATACAAGGAAGACATAATTATCAGTGCTTTTCATAATGAACTTGTTCACAGTTTTGTTATAACTTTCTTTGTTTGTTTTTTAACTTTTCCTAACATGCCATTTTATCGGAAAGCTACTATTTTAATCATTTTAATTTAAGCTTTGATTTTAATCAAAATCTTTAAAAAAAATGCATTCATATTTTTTGTACATGTACAGCCTTATTAAATTGCGATTCGGCCAATTGAATAGGGCTCTATATAAGCACAGAGCATATTTTTCTTACAGAAGTTTTTAGTTAGTGAAGACCTTGCTTTTAGAAAGAAGTTCACTAACTAAAAAGTTCTGTAAAAAAAAAAGCGCTGTGCTTATATAGAGCCCAATTCAATTGGCCGAATCGCAATTTAACAAGGCTGATAGTACATTATTCATTACAGAGAATTTATCATATTGTTGCATCTTGTTGAAGACACACCTGGCATAAAATCATTTTTTTATCGATTTAAGCCAGAATTATTTTTTTATGACAAAAACAAATGCAATAAAACATTTTAGAAAGAAAAAGTGATGAAGAAAATATGTGGGTGCAAGAGAGAGATAAAGGGAAAATTAGTTAGAGTATGAGTAAGAGCTAGAAGTCATTCGATATAATATGATGAAAAAACAAGAGATCTTCGGTTTAGAAAGAGTGGTAGAAAAAAAGGATTTAAAAAGCGGATACCCATGAGTGAAAAAAATTATAGAGGCTGAAAGAGAGAGGTAGATAAATGGTACAGACAGATGAATAAATAAATGAATAAATAAATAAACAGAGATTGGTAATCATTACATTTAATGATTCTATTATATGCAATTCTAAAAAGTCATAAACTGCATACATTTAGTTGTGTATTTCTGCCTAGTCCAGCAATACCCAGCTAGGGCAGCACAATTTCAGGGTTTGTTTTTTTATATGTTATTGTCAGGAGTTTTATTCTGGAGGCTACAGGAAGCCATTGGAGTGAAGGCAAGAGATGTGCTGCAGACACTGTGCAATGAGTATGGTAGATGAGTCTAGCAGAGCTGTTCATTATGGATTGGAGTGAGGACAGATGGGTGATGAGAAGGCCAACAAGGAGTGAGTTACAGTAGTTGAGGAGAGATATGAATGGATTAGAACTGTAGTCGTGTCTTGTATAAGATAGTGTTGTATTTCGTAGATTTTTTTCAGGTGAAAACTAAATGATTTGGTTATTGATTGTATGTGTTGAATGAAAGAGAGGGCAGGGTCCAGTAGAACTCCAAGACAGTGCATGAGACGTAGGGACGCATGCTGCCTCAAGTCGCTGGTGCAATGCCATGAAATAGTGAGTGCATGTGTATAGATATTATTGTCTGTATGTGTATCCGACAATTTCAGGCATACTAAACAAACATACACACACACACATACATCTAGGGTTTTATACATATGTGTATATGATAAGTTTACAAATTAACCAGAAAAAAAAGTAATAATCTCAATAGGTTTATGGCAACATAAAAGCTAAATATGAACCTGATGTAACTGGAGATTAATCACTCCTTGTGTGCAAGCCCTTTTAATAGCAGCAATTGTAATCTTATTAGCACCCAAGGTGCCTTTCCTATTACCAGAGCCTGTAATCAGATGCTGAAATGGAAGCTCTCTCTTCAGTACAACTGCATATATTAGTTAGTAAACTAATAAGTTACAGGATTTATTTTGTATTATCATTTTTGAAAAACATTTTGTCCATTACCCAATCTAGTTATCCAAAAGAGCATACCGTAAATATTGGAATTCAGTGTCCCTTAAATATTATAGGTATATATTGAGAAATAATGAACTACATATTGAATATAAAAATAGAAGACAATGCTAAATTACAATACCTACTTTGAAAAGTGTTGTTATAGTGGTTAAATCACCATGTACTAGAGGGGTTCAAGGGGGAATGTGTGAAGAGGCGTATAAGGCGATAGTGATTACAGTAAAGCCTCGACATTCTGTTTTTTCTTTTCCCTTCTTCAGATTTGGCCAGGGAGGCCCTGCGCTGAGGTGCATAGGGGATGCAAAACCTAACCCCCCTGCCTTAAAAGGACACTTGGGCCCTAGAAGACGTCCGAATGCAGCGTTACCCCACTGAGTGAGTGCCATCCAACACCTATACCCTTTCCCAAAGGACAAAACATGGGTAAAGTGATAGTTTACCCATGTTTCCATTATGCATGTTTTTTTTTTAATTCACAGGGACCCCAGGAACGGAACCCCCGTGAATGTGGGGGATCTACTGTACTGTGTTATTAATGTTAATAAAGGTTTAGCATGGGTGTAGAAGCCAAAGAAAATCTGGATGGTATACCGCATATAAAGTAAAAATACTACACATCTGCTTCTCTAGACATAAACACACACATTGAAAAACTGGGGGGGATTTGTCCCCCTCATCCCCCCCAGTTCCTACACCCATGGACAGTTTAAGTGATGCAAGAGTGACATAACAACCTGTCTATCATTATTCTAATGCTGAATCCTAGTGAATATTGTGAGGTAATGGAAAGTATTGCGACTTTTAGAGCTATAAATATCTTACAACCATGAAAAAGTCTAAATTAGAAAACATATAAATCCTATCTGACACTCCTGAAACATGAAATGGTAAAAATGCACTTTATCTTGAATAAGCTAAAGGATTGAAGTGTTTACATTCAAACCGGGTGATGAGCAACGCCGCGCCTTTCAAATAATCCGTTTCATGCACTTGCCAACTTCCCCTCTCTTCACACTTCTCCCAAAAATAAAGACCTTTAACCTGTGTTTCCAGTAACTTCAGAGGAAAAAAATCAATACAGAATGAGGTTACAACACTAAACGCTGCTTTTTTCCTCTGTAATGCTGTGCTGATCCATTGCATTGAAAGCCAGCACCACTTATTTCATCAGTCCAGGCTTTTGTCTTGGCTGCCCCTAGACCTGACACTTTCATGATGGTTTCAATTTTCTGCTCTTCGCTTTTCTGTTTTATAGCTGGTAGTATTAAAAGCTGGAGCATATCCCTTTGTTCTCTTTTGTATAAAACTCTCTTGTTCTCTCTCTGTCTAGCTCACTCACGTCCTTTCCTCAGTTTGTTGTGGTTCTCCCTTTAGTCTAAACCTCATGATTTGGCAGTAATAACACACTGTTTATATGTGCCATAAATGTCAGACCTAAATAATATACAACATTCCCATTTTATCCTGCCACACAGGAATTTATTCAGAGCTCCAAATGTGCAGGGACTGGCTCCAAAGCATGCACTGAATCCCCTATCCGTACTCCAATCGGATCGCATGCCAAGGGCTTCATTGCAAGTCAGCAGTCTTGGATTGGAATTCATGTTTGGGATCCCCACATGATGCAAAAAAGATATACCCAGAAGTGGAAACAGCCATCTACTAGAGCAACTGGATATATTCCATTCAGTATTGTGCTATATCGTTCTGTTTGATCATATATACAGCTAAACCATGTCGGGTCACCCAAGATGGGCAGGTCATAGCAGAGAGGTCAGACAAATCACAGAGAAGGAACTGGTAACCAACTCCAGTATCTTTGCCAAGAGAACCTTATGGATAGGCATGACTAGAGACATAACCATAGATGTGCCTGCTGTGCTGCGGTCCATATGGTCACAGAAAGTCAGACACGACAGGACAAAGATACTAAACCCTATTTTTTCTATCATGCATTATAAAAGAGCAAGTTTTAATTAAAGGTCACAATGCTAGAAGAAATATTATGTACATTTAAAAGAGTGTGTTTTATTATTTACAGTTTCGCATGAAAAATAAGCAACACAGAAATTGATGACAAGTAATACTTTTGATTCAAGTTAGCCTGTTTTCAAATGGTGGCGGTCTGTGCAACACATTTTCACAGATTCAGCCAGTAAAGCTGTGCGGCAATGAGGCAGCTACATACAAGATCACATTATTTAAATCCACATAAGCTGAAAAGCTATTTATATTGTTCTTTACTACTTAATACTCATGAAAACTGTATCATTACAGGGGACCAAAAGGAGTATTTATGAAAATAATGGGTGTGGATTCAAGAGACTCCATAAACATTATAAAGGGTCTTGTTATGGGAAATGAGAAGCAATGGGCAATGCATGCTCAAACACTACAACTACCTGGCTATGATGCAGGATAACACATTCAAAGTTATTCTCCATGAGAAAAGAAAAAACACAACCTATACAATTTAACATATTAAGATTATTGTTGTTGTTGTTGTTTAATCGCTAAGTCGTGTCTAACTCTCCATGACCCTATGGACCGTAGCATACCAGGCACATCGTGTCTGGCTTTGCTAATCCATTTGGTTTTCTTGGCAAAGATATTGAAGTTTGCCAGTTCCTTCTGCAGTAGACCCAGATTTGTCTGACCATTCTGCTATGATCTTACCATCTTTGTTGCCCCTACATGGTATAGCTCACAGCTTCATTGAAGTACACAAGTCCCTTCACCACGACAAGGTTGCGATCCAGAAACAGATATTAAGATTACCATTAGGCCATTGGAAAATACAGAAAGTGCTGATCCACACTGTCCAAAGTTTGCTCCCACTTTACATAACCTTGCCGTAGACTCAATGGGCCTCATTATATTCCAAGCATGCAGTTACCTTCATACAGCCCGTAATTCTGCGAGCTTGAAATTTGCAGCAGTTACAGAGCGATTCGATTGAACAAGCCTGTAACTACATTGCCGAAAGCCAAAACTATAAACCATGCACCCTTAAGTAGCATTTCAGGCTATGATCAATTAAGCAAGGCCGTAACTACCGTTTTAGATACAGCCAATAGTAACTGAGGTCATCATCATGACGTCAGTAAAACGTGGTGTGTCTAATGAATTAGAGGCCAATTTAATAGTGGTAACTTTTGCGGGCTACATTGCGGGCTACTGTAACTACAATTTGGACAATTTTATTTTTATTCTTGTGTGTAATACTAAAAGACTAATAGGAGTTTTTAAACTCCCACTAAAAGTGCTTGACACTATATTCATGTAAAGTTGAAAGAGGAATTAGTGGGAAAATGATAATCTTTATTTACATTTATTTACAAGAACAACGACGCACACTTGAACATTTAAAAACAATAAAAAAATGGGATAAAACACCCCCTTTTTTTGCTTTTTGAATATTATTTAGAAATCAGACTTTTCATCCAGAAAATTGCATTTGACACTAAAGATTTGGTCATTCACATTTGCAGTTATTGTGTCTTATTCTATAAATTATTCCATAGTAAATATTGAAGACTAAATTGTATGTTAGCCAGGGTAGCCCCCACTTTTTGCAAGGGTTAATAATTTAGTGGATACAATGCTCTCCTTGTTTTCTGCATTAAATAGATTTAGGAATTTTAAGGGTAGTGGCCTGTCACCCCACAAGGTTTGGCGGTCTATACCCCAGTCCTTTAGAAATCTTAATATGGGCTTAATCTCTTTCCTGTATTGTAACTTAAATTATATGTTCCTAAGAAGGATACTGAAGTTCCCGGAAAGTTTGAGTTACAATTTCAGGCCCCCACTATTATAAATACCCTTGTTTGTGCTATCGGGCTCTACCTAGCTATCTTAGTCTGCAAACAGACACCGGCGTGTGACGTCACGTCGCACGTCTGACCCTGATGTACGTTTCTACGCGATTGCGTCTTTCTCAAACATTAACAAAACATTAACAAAACATTTTTTTATTAACACAAAATTTCTACACCAAAACCGATACAAAATATAAATGTAAGTTTTCATATCATTTGATCATTTGTTTATTTTTTTTCAGTACCCCAAAATGTGATAGTTTCCTAGCACTTTAAATATTTGTTAGCGCATCCTGGCATTGGCAGTATTTGAGAATGTGTTGTGCTACAGGATTAACCAGTCACACATTGTTTATTAGGTATTAAGAAGGAAGAAAAGAATAATTATGGTAATGAACCAGAGGCAGCATTTCATGATGGATTAAGAAATAAGACTAGGCTAATGATTGAATAAGAATGGGTAATATTAACACATTGAAAGCTTTTATTCTGCATTTAGGGACACGAGACATGTGTGGCTCTGCTGTTTTGTTGTCTTTATGTTGTGCCGTTGAAAGGTTTCATAACATGCAAAGAATTCACTTTTCTCAAAACGGCTATTAGAACTCTACACTACATAAGTTATTCATGAACATTTGATGAGGCTGTTTGATACTCAGCATCAAATACTGCACATTTCTTTGAGAGAACTGACACTGCAATTATAGTGACAAAAAATGACATGCCACACAGGTACTATAAAGAAAATATTGATGTTAGGAGTTAAAGAGACACTCACTTTGCCATTTGGAGTGCATATTTTTTTCCCACAAAAAAGCTATTTATCTTTTTTGGCAACCCAAATATATCACATCCAGCTCAACAGAATTAGACATACAGTGCACTTCTGAGGGCCAAAAAGCAAAACAGCAGAGGGCTTTTTTACTGCCTGGATCAAACAATAAACTGCAATGGGATGACAAATGTTGCAATGTACACTATTTTCCAAGCATTTGCTAATGTGTTTTATGCTCTAGAATAGCGATTGACAATATGGAACATATATATCAAATAGGGCAATGTTACCAATAAACACTAAATTCTGTATTATTCTAGACATAACTAAACATTGTTTGATCATTGGGCCACGTGTTGTTTTTTCACTAGACATGTTTTTATAGAAAGATAAATACTGGCCCAGTGAGTAGGATTCAGGGCTGCAACCTGGGTTTGATTTCAGTCATGGAACCAAGAGGTCGCACCACCCTGAAGCCACGAGGGGGAGCCTGGTCAGTATTTCGACGGGAGACCACCTAGGAATACCAAGAATTATATGCTGTGGAGAATACACTGGAAACCTATTCCAGTATCTCTGCTATGAAAACCAAGTGGATCAGCATGACCATGGACATAAAGATGTGCCTGGTGTATTATAGTCCATCAGGTCACGAAGAGTCAGACATGACTGAATGACAAAATACTGTGATATGAGGTAACACTATTATTTATCTCAAAATATTAAAGAAAAGCAGAAGAGTCAGATCACGGTCATACTTAGAAAAGTATGATGAACCTGCCGTCATTATGATCAAATTGTTTTAAGCAAAATTAAACTTAATCAACTTAATAAACTTATATATATATATACCGTTTTTAATTATATTGGGGTGGGTGCACAGTTGAATTGAGAATTTAAACAAAGAAAGGTAGATCTACCCTTGCACCACTCAGGGCCACAGTTTTTCTTTAAACTTTATGCCCCCCAGATTTTTTTGGCTCCTTGCTCCTCGCCCATGCCTAGGGCATCACATTTGCAAGGGGCAGCAGTCCTGAAGATGCAGTGCAGTACACTGAAATAATATAATGTCTCTGTATGCACAAAACGTTCTGTATGCAGTGATATTTTTGACTGTTTGTGCATATATGGCATGTTAAAGTGTCAAGTACACTAACACAAATAATCTTATGATTTGAGATATAAAAAGCAGAAAGGAAAAACTGCAAGTAAGGTGTCGAGGTTCATAAATCTAAATGGCTTGTGGAAGCAAAAAACCTTAATATGTTTATGCTGCCAATCATTTTTAACTAGCATATTAGGTTCTGTTGAAAGACTGACACTTTGAACTGCCCTTTCATAATAGAATTAAACAGCAGAGCAACTCATAGTAGGTAACCCTCCCCATCAGGCTACAGGCTGGCTAGTAATCCAAGATGGAAGCGCCCATGATACAAACACAGTCTCCTAAATTTTAAAGTTTCTTTAAAATGCTTTATGCTCATTACTCTTGTATTTGCTAATGTTGCTAGCTTATTACTAGCAAAATGTGATTTTTTCCCCCAAACATCCTTAAAGAACCTTGCATAAAAGAAATCTGACATTCTAAAATGCTTATTTTTGTACCAGTATAGAAGTTAATTTTGTGTGCTATGGAAGTCCATGGGAATCCCCATAGTAACAAGTTAATATTTGATGCTATGGGGGGTTCATAAGAACCCAACTGTTATACATTAGTTGGGGGCAACCACAGGGGTACCAGAGCTCATAGGGATAGCTGGTATTATGGGGATAATCCCAAGGGACATCCAGCTCATAGGGGTAGAGTGGGCTTAAGGGGAACTTAAGGGATACCCAGCTCATAGGGCATAGCAGGTATTAAGGGGAAATCCCAGGCGATACCAAGCTCATAGGTTAGTGGATCATTATTTTTTATTATTATTTAACCCCATTATATTTTCAATAACTAAACTTGATACAGTGGGGGGGGGGAGTATTTAATCCCCTGCTGATTTTGAATGTTTGTCCAGTGACAAAGAAATAATCAGTCTACAATTTTAATGGTAGGTGTATTTTAATAGTGAGAGACAGAATAACAAGAAAAAAAACAAGAAAAACGCATGGCAAAAAAGTTATAAATTGATTTGTAGGTCAGTGAGGGAAATCATTATTTGATCCCCTATCAATCAGCAAGATTTCTGGCTCCCGGGTGTCTTTTAAACAGGTAATGAGCTGAGATTAGGAGCATTCTCTTAAAGGGAGTGCTCCTAATCTCAGTCCGTTACCTGTATAAAACAAAGACCAAAGAGCTGTCCAAGGATGTCAGGGACAAGATTGTAGACCTAAACAAGGATTGGGCTACAAGACCATGGCCACACAGCTTGGTGAGAAGGTGACAACAGTTGGTGCGATTATTTGCAAATGGAAGAAACACAAAATAACTGGCAGTCTCCCTCGGTCTGATACTCCATGCAAGATCTCAACTCGTGGAGTTTCAATGATCATGAGAACGGTGAGGAATCAGCCCAGAACTACACGGGAGGATCTTGTTAATGATCCCAAGGCAGCTGGGACCATTGTCACCAAGAAAACAACTGGTAACACACGTCGACGTGAAGGACTGAAATCCTGCAGCGACTGCAAGCCCTCCACTGCTCAAGAAAGCACATGTACAGGCCCCTCAGAAGTTTGCCAATGGAATGCTGAATGATTCAGAGGAGAACTGGGTGAAAGTGTTGTGGTCAGATGAGACCAAAATCGAGCTCTTTGGCATCAACTCAACTCGCTGAGTTTGGAGGAGGAGGATTGCTGCCTATAACCCCAAGAACACCATCCCCACTGTCAAACATGGAGGTGGAAACATTATGCTTTGGGGGTGTTTTTCTGCTAAGGGAACATGACGACTGCACCGCATGAAAGGGACGATGGATTCCCTCAGCCAGAGCATTGAAAATGGATCATGGATGGGTATTCCAGCATGACAATGACCCAAAACACACAGCCAAGGCAACAAAGGAGTGGCTCAAGAAGAAGCACATTAAGGTCCTGGAGTTGCCTAGCCAGTCTCCAGACCCTAATCCAAAAAAAATCTGTGGAGGGAACTGAAGGTTCGAGTTGCCAAACATCAGCTTCGAAACCTTAATGACTTGGAGAGAATCTACAAAGAGCAGTGGGACAAACCTGGTGGCCAACTACAAGAAACGTCTGACCTCTGCAATTGCCAACAAGGGTTTTGCCACCAAGTACTAAGACGAAGGGGTCAAATACTTATTTCCCTCATTGACCTGCAAATCAATATATAACTTTTTTGACATTCGTTTTTCTTTTTTTTTTTTTTCTGTCTCTCACTGTTAAAATACACCTACCATTAAAATGATAGACTGATCATTTCTTTGTCAGTGGACAAACGTTCAAAATCAGCAGGGGATTAATTACTTTTTTCCCCCACTGTAAAGGGCAAAATTTTTAATAAGCAGAAACTAATATGGTAGATTCCAGAGCAAAGTTATTGCATTAAAAATTTAATAAATTAGAAGATATATTTTTTACATTATAAAATTATATTGCCCAATTTCATGTGTAGTTCTTCAGAAAAGTATATTTTAAATAAATAATGCTTTGAATTCACTGTTGAAAAGCGTGCTGATAAACACTACTACTGTATAACCACATGGCACCAAAAATAGTAAAATATTACATTTTCCTGACTATAATTCTTTTGAAGAATGTTCTGATTATGAGCGCTATATAGGAATCATTGTTTTAAAAGCTATTGTTGTCGCAGTTTCTCATCAATTGTATCATTAGGATAAATTCACAGAGCAGTCTAGGGATTAGATAATGTGTGTTAACATTTAGACATTATCAGAAATATATCTATAGCAACTTCATTAGAGCTAGACACTGCAAAATGTAAAATAAAACGCTTGCCAGTGTCTATCAGTCCTACTGATGGCTGCATTTATACTATTCTTAAACTTAATTAGCCAGTCATCCTCTTCATTGGATGTGATAATTCATAATTAGTAGGATAAGGTAAATGGAAGTAACGTTTTCTGCAATAAATAGCAATGAATCTTCTTGTCATCCACTATTATTAAAGGTTGATGAGATGTATAGAAAGCTCCTTTTCAAACCATTAACTGGAAACAGATTTTTATTAAGTTATACAATTTCCAGTGAGAAATTCCAGTAATCGAGAATCTGCAAGTATCCGATCCAAAAACACTTGCATTATATTTACACTGAATTTAATGTATTGGTTCTGTAATTTAATTAAAACGCCACACAATTTAGAATTTAGTATGCTACTTTGTGGTAAGACATTCATGGGTGTTTTTATAAGATGGGGTGAAGAAGTAGGATTGAAAGGAGTTAAGCAAAGTAATGTGGGGCTAAAAAGATTTAATGTAGATTGGGAAAAACATCAGATGTATGCAGGGCCATATCTACCCTTTCCTGTTATAACTGCCTTGTTCTAGGTGGTTACCCCCTAGTAGCCAGTTTATGAACTGCAACATTTCCTTTTTTTTAAAGACAGAAACCATTTTTTTTAAGAAGTGGCGCTGCTCACAGGTAAGTGCCCCTGTGCGGCTGCCTAGTTGGCCTAATGGTTAATCCGGCCATGGATGTATGGGAAGTCTTAAACCTCCTTAGCAACTGTGTAAGATCTGGGCATAAGTATTTTTGGTAAAATCTTTATTTTAGTAGATGCTACTTGTGTCTGAAAGATTACTTGCTTGTGTCTTACACCCTTCCTGTTGGCTTGGAGAGTGGGTGGGTATATTTTGTAATTTGTATTTATTCAAGAGGTCAAGGAGGAATGAGAAAAGATTTACTGGTGGATACAGATAAAATTTCAGCATTGGACACTTTCCCACTCCATCCCATAGACTCAGCAGAGCCAGCTTGCAAGTATATCTGAAAGCCTTGCACCTTGAAAAGAAGGTATTAATGTCATGACAGCTTTGATGCACTAGTATAATTTACTAAAATAAAGATTTTCTCTGAAAATCACTACTAATTCTGTTAACATATAGAGTATTTGCTAATCTACAGTCGTCTTTTAAAATATAACTGTGGTTTCATATTTCCTATGTGGTCTTTTGCAGAACTAAACATGATAATAGGCAAAATGGTTTTAAAAAAGCATTAAACAAAGAACACTCATTTTAAATATTTCCCTTTTCTATATTCTTTATTTTAGGTTTCCATTTACCTTACTGAGCTTCTTCTTCCTACTGTTGTCTCAGGAAGGTGTGTCTTTGTAAACGAAGGAACTTTCCATTATACCTAATAAAAGCAGTGGCAGTTTTAGCTGCCATTTTTCCCTATGTCCAACATCTTCTCCCATCCCGGGAAGATTCCATTGTAGCAACATTGCATATAGAAGACAATAAATTAAAGGCGGTTATCAGATTATCTTTTTTGGTAGTGCCCAGGGTAGGCCAACAAAGGCCATGCTTGTTGTTCCTCTCAATCAACAGCCTGTAAGGACTCAGACTGGACTGTGTAGGCCACAGGGTAGACCTAGAAAACATGGGTCTGCTCCTGTGTGTCATAACTTTACCCCAGGTACTGACAGATGCTGGGGCTCAGCTAATCTATATCAAATGAGACCTTTAAGATCCAGCTAAGATCTGGCAAATTGCTAGTTGTGCTTTTGCACTATCCTGATGTGAGACTTTGGTCTGCTTGTTCCAGGCTGCTCTATCTACTGTTCCTGGCTGACAGGGGTTCTGCTAGCACCAACTATCTACTGCTGCATAGCCATCTAATGCACTGACAGTCTGCTCTTGATGCAATAACAGTCTGCTGCAATAGCAGTCTGCTACATTACCAGTCTGCTTCGAAGCCTGCCTGTCTTACTAGTCTGCTTTCAGTTCATGGTAGTTTGTTCCAGCACATGGACTGATTCAAGCATTGGATGTATAATTTAAAAGGTATACACACCAAACTTTACCTATCCTGTTTGTCATTTCTTGTTCAATAAATTCTTCAAGCAACCTCATCCGTTAAGGGGCTGCATTTCTATCCCAAGTATCTGGTACCTGACAGCTGCATGTTTTTACTTTCTAAAACAGTTGACCCATTATCAATGTATTTTTTCAAAAAAAGTATATTCTAAATTTTGAGCTGCAGGGACACCAAAAGTGATTACTATACGTTGACTCTCAAATAATGCATTCATTAAAAGGACACAAATGTGTTCTTATATATACACAGACAGATAGATAGACAGATAGATAGAGAGACAGGCAGACAGACAGACAGCATATATACAGTATACTGTATATGCACTTCTCTGTCTGGGTTCAAAAACAAACAGTAAAATATACTGAAGGATTCCTTTGAGAAGCTCTGGATTTTTCATTAAAATAGAAGTGTTACCAGTTTGATATACAAATGATGCAAGAGGCTGGTCACCATATGCTTTGTGGCTGATCAAGTTCATTTGTATGGTGATTTTATTGCAGACAACAGCAACAAGTAAACTAGAATGCTCTGGCAGATATATTACCATATGGAAGAAAAAAGTCAACACTGTAAAGTATAGTCTAACTTCTAGATTTAGCAGCTAACCATATAGGTTTTAAGCGGAGCACATGTTTTAATTAGACAGCTACTGTATAAATAACCTTTAAAATAATGAAAAATAAGAAAACAAAATAATTTCCAAACATATTTTCTAGCAGTGATTTGGAATTTGTGAGGGAAATCAGGACACCTAAAAATGCTTTTTTAATTTTTAGAAAATAAATGCCAAAATAATATTACAAAATACATTCTTTAATTAAAATGGTATGCAGTTTATTTATATCAAAATATTATTATCCTCATTTTGCAATATTATTTAAAGTGGTTGATGATAAATTATACATATCTTACTATCTTAATGAATTGAGCAGCATTCCTGGCACAATCCAGCCTACTCACACCCAGGCTGAGAAAAAAATAATATAATAGTATTAACTGAACGCAGGGAAATGAGATTGTTATCATGTAAAAACACTATGTTCATTTCCTACTGAAAATAAAAATTGGCTAATTAAAAAAGCTAAGTTTGTTTACTCAAAAGATCATTTGTAAACATAGGATAAATTAATATTTATTAAAATGAATAACAGTGGATTTTGTAATTTACTAATTTATATTATAAATATATTTGTGTAGAATTAAAACATTTATATAATGACTTAAAAAACTATTTTGTCTACAGAATTGATTGATCTGTTGAACACTGTATTAAGAATCTCAGGGGTTAAAGGAGCACTATTGCTTAGAAAAACATGAGATATTCATCAAAACAATATTACTCCTTCCTCTTGTATCACTAAGTTTAAATCTATGTTGTAATCAACCCTTCTAACCATTGTGTTATAAACCTGGAAACTATATTCTCATAAACCATCTAACACATGAAAGCGCTTTGGACAAAAAATGCAATATAAATATAAATAAATAGATATTATCAGCTAGACCAATGCATAACATTATTTTTAGAAAAAATCATAACATTTCGCAACTTTGCTTTCATACATGATGTTGAATTCAGCACTTTGTAACAGTATGGAGTTTGGGGAGGTTTGTTTTTTACTATTGAGCAGAGAAGGGTAGAAGATGGAAAGCTAAAACTTGCTAGATCATTAAAGTTGGAGCTAAACTTGTAGACAACGCCAACCCCCCTGCTCCTACAAATGCTCAGAAGCTATCAGTTGCAATGTAAGCTTCAAACTCAGTTCTTGCAAAGATGTAAGCACCCTTCTCACATATAACCATCACCAGAATATCATGAATGCCTCTACCTTCTCGTTCTATAAGAAATTATAGCAGTGCATATCCGTCAATCTCCAGGCCAGCCAGCAGTGCAGGGCAGTATGGAAACCCATTCAGACAATTAGGTCAAATTATGATTTTAAATATACATTTAAGCTCATGGCTTCCATTCTATAAATGTTATTAGTTGTAAATGTTGTACTTCACAAACATGTGAAGATTTCCCCTAACTACAGAGATCCTTTAAACACTCAATCTAACTTGTAGAGCAGAGGTTCTCAATCTTTTTTTTGGTCTGGGGACCGGTTGGTCACCTCTGAATGACCCTGACTGGTCATTTCCCATGATCATGGGAACTGGCTGGTTACCTTCCAATGCTCATGGGGGCCAACTGTGAGATCAGAACCTGTTTAACAGGCTAATGCTTAATATGACCTACTGAATGTTCATCTAGTTTTGCACAGATTTGAATAAAGTGTAACTGCTTAAAAAGTTCTCCTATAGTATATGTATAACTGTGTCTACTGGTGATGGTTTGTACATACTGTTAGGTTCTCCTCGTCCCTGAGGACGTGAGCTTAAGGCACCATTCCTAGGACCTGTTTTTGGGAACCACTAATGTAGGGTATTTACTACCACTTATATGACACCAAAATAATAATCAATGTCTCTGTTATTTGGACGGTGAACAAACACCTTTGTCACCAGATAAACAATATGTTTAATTTTGTATATTTAAGGTTTCCAATATTACACACTAAAAGTACATTGTGTAATTGAGTAAGTTATAGCAACTGGTATTTATTTTATTTTTTTCAACGATTGGTTTGCTTAATGCACAGCGAGCTCTTATTTAAGGCAATTAAGTGAATGTCAATAACAATTCACATCATTACTAAGGTAAATTAAACTGTAATCAACAAATCTGACCTAATGTCCTATTGTAGAAAATAATCAGAGGATTACATCATGCATGGAACAAAGATGATAATTGTAAACTATATCCAGACAATTCAGACATATTCTTATTTTGCCCTTTGGAAAACTTGTTCACATAATATATAGTATAAGTAATTTTTTTTCTGTATCGGTTTCCTTCAGGACAAAAGTTACCTTTACGATATAACCTCTTTAATGAAACAGAACAACCACTATGTTGTAAAATGTACAGGAGCTTTAAGGCATTCAGACCTGGTATTTTATTTTACAATTGTGTACTCACCACTTAACTCTGAAAGATATTACTTATAAAAGATGATTCCTAAAAGGAAAGTTTTGGATTTTATTATTCCTCTGGGCTAGATTGGCTGATCTTTTGAAGAAATAAGGTTATACCCTTTTCATTTCCTATCCACAGGACAATATTTTAGCAGTGTATGAGGTCACTAGTAAAACCGCCACTAGGCTTTTGCCATGTGAAATATTGCTCTCCAACTAGAGTCAGGATCACAAAGCTCAAAGGGGAATCATTACCAAGCTTAATAGCACACCGAATATCATGATTTGATTGATTCTGCCTACTGAGGTGGGGAAGAGTCATTAGAGGGTTAGGTTGGAAAGAAGGGGCACGAGCCGGAGTAATCCAAAATATATGTAGGCAGCCAGTCATACAATGTTGTAGCTTCCTTTATTATGTGAAATATACAATTTAATGGTTGCTAAATTAACCTAATAATACAGAAGAGATTTGTCTTCATTTTATACCACATTTTGTCAAACAAAGATACTTAAACACCACTCCATTGTCACTAAAAGCCAAACTCTTTATCTGAAGATAATAAATAAACCTTAAACTGGCTTATCTTCTTTAAATGAAGTAATTTTGAAAGATAACTCAATGTCCAGTCATTTTCTGGGATGCTTTTTACCGTTTGCAGAGGTACTGGCTCACTTTTGACAATTGAGGCAGCCCACACAACTTTACTACTTTGCAACAAATATGGTGTATGGATACATGGACAGTCTTAGTGTTTGCTAGAGTGGAAATGTATAAAATTCCTGTCGCCAACTATGGAGCAGACTTTTAAATGGCAGGTAATCCCTGATTTCCCCTGTCATGGTGAAGTTGCTCAATGAAGCTGTGAGCTGTACCATGTAGGGTCACCCACGATGGGCAGATCATAGCAGAGAGGTCAGACAAATAATGGTCCACTGGAGAAGGAACTAGCAACCCACTCCAGTATCTTTGTCAAGATAACCTTAAGGATAAGCCAACAGATGTGCCTAGTGTGCTGGGTCTATATGGTTACAGAGAATCGGATACGACTGAAGGCCTGAACAACATATATGTAGTGTGCATGGTTTATGATTTATTTATTTTAAATCCTAAGATTATTATTTTATGATGTTAATATGTCACCTTTATGTAGAATGCTTATGTTTGGTGGTGACAGGATCGTTTTAAAATGAACCTGGTGGTAGGCATATTATTTTTGTATTGTGTTATGATCCTTGGGTTTCCAACTGCTCACTTTAGTGTCCTTATGAGCAAAAGAAACCTATCAAGAAGTCATCTGTTTACAAAAAAGTTACCAATACACATATTGAAAAGGGGGGTTATTAGATTATTTACAATAATCAGTGAAGTGTTCAGTGAAATAAGACTAAAAAATTACAAATGTTTTTGCTTTAATTTTAATAAAAAACTAAAAGTAAATTTTATTTGCATATTCACTAGTTTTATATCCTTTAAAACTCAAAATGACAAAATGCCCTGTCTTCTCAGGCATTGGCAAAAAATACACTTTTTTATTTTCAAAATCGTTCTTCTCCAATTTAATTTTTTTATCTTCCATTTTGTGAGTATTTTGTTTGCTAAACAAAATAAAATTAAAATTTTTTTTTTTTTATAATAATTACCATTTCTCCATAGTTCTATGCAATGCATACTATACATCGGGCCATATTAAATTCCAAGCCGGTAGCGGCACCGCTACACCCGCAAAGCCTGCGGGCTTGAAATTCTGCGGAGATGCAGAGCTATTAAATTAGCCAAACCTGCAACAGACGTGGAAGACAACCAAACCCGTAAACCATTCTTGCACACGTTGCATGTGCGGTTGTGAACATGATAAATTAGCCAAACCTATAATTACGGGTTTAGATGGAGCCAATGGCAAAAGAGATCGTCATCATTACGTCACTGAAAAATGGAGGTTAGATTTCAATCCCATACGGGTTTCAATTACGAGTTACGATCGGACCTGCATTAATAAATCAGTAAATATGATATTCTAGTCCATGCAAGTTCCATTATATATATTAACACTTTGATTGCAGGGATCAATATAACACGGAAATTAAACATAAAAAAGTATTTTATATTACAGATATGCGAGATTGAGAATTTCTCAGAAAGTTGCCTTGTTTTGTGTATTTCTAATGGCCTTGCAGCAGATATTATATTTTCAGCACCAATTAAGATTAGTTAATGGATATTTTACAACATTATAGAACTACTTAATTATAAGCATTCAAAAATGGTGCTTGTAGATATTATTTGCCAATGGGAGCAAAAAGTGACTTTTGATAAATATGTTCTATACAAGAACACAGAAAGTAATAAATATTTTAAGTTTTCTAACAAAATATATATTTTTTAGCACAATTGTTTATATCCATCTTTTCTACTACTCTCTCTTCACCTCAATATTTGATTAATAAACTGCATCATCATAAAATGAATAAATCCATAAGCAAAGACCAAATGAAACAGTTTATAGAAAAAAATAATAATACCTAGTCTGGTAACACCATTCTTTATATTATAATGTAATTTGATAATAATTTTTAATTTGTATCTGTTATTTTGTTATTTCGTTCAATAAGATTGGACAGGAAAGAAATATATATTTTCTAGTATAGCGTGGAAAAGGTTACTGAACAGGAGACAACAAATGTTATGGTAACTGATATTAGATAGAAACTTTTTTATCCTGGGTCACAAAGCACCCTTCAGATGATGGTCTTGAGGATGATATTTTAAAGTGGATAAAAATCTTATTGCTTCTTTCTACAACTGTGATCCACACTACTGACTCCTGTGGTGATCACACGCTTCAAAATATCACAGTTATTCTGTCCATAAGGTACAAAGAGTTGTTCCAGAACTGTATCATAAGTTATATGACATGTATTTTTTTCTAAAAGTTAGGATTGCTTTTTATTGTTTGAAAGAGTAAAAAAAATACAACTAATTCTTCGTTGCAGTTTAAAAAAATATATGAAGCTTCTATGAGCCATTATATTATGGTACTATGTCCAAGATAAAAATGAAGCCCAATTGTTACAGACATATCCCTTGTGATATTTTAAAGATGACCATTTTTCAGTTTAATTATAATTGAATTGATTTGCCTAAATCACTTGGGCTTCACATCAAATTCCTGTTTTTTTTCTTTTGTTTCATGAGCATACATGTTTTAGAATGTTGTCTTATAATAGGGAACACATATGGTACATTTCCTATGGAGGAAAGCTATAGCAAGCTTGGACAAGCTAGTAAACAGTAAATATATTACACTTTCAACAAAGGTCTGCATAGTTTAAACTATGGTATTCCCAATAGTAACATACAATGTGAAATCTGGTAGAAATGACGAGTTTGAATTGTGGTGCTGGTGAAAACTACCCAGAGTCCCTTGTAGTGCAAGAAGATCCAATAAATCAGTACTTCAGGAAATCAAGACAAACTGTTCACTGGAAGTTATGATCAGGAGGCTAAAGCTCAAACATTTTGGCCATATCATGGGATGACAGGATTCCCTAGAGAAGACTGTGATGCTGGGAAAGATTGAAGGTACAAGAAGAAGGGGACAACCAAGGCGGAAATGGATATATGAGATCACTGAAGCAATGAACATGAACCTGATGGAGCTCAGAGAGGCACCTGGTGTGCTGCAGTCCATGGGTTCATGGAGAGTCGGAGTCGACTGAAAGAATAAACAACAACAAAAACTCTTCAACTGATCAAATCTTTCAATACATCATTTGAAAATATGTTGTATTTCTTGAAACTTACAATATTACAACAAAGAATGTGAAGCATTATACATTTCTACAAAGGATTCAATTACTTATCTGGAAAAACTATACAATTCTTTGTCATTCAGTATTTTCCTAACTACAGAAAATATTTTCAATCATGAAATGCATTCAAATTAGGGAATAAAATAAAATAGTGAAACAATTTTTTTGTTCCACAAAAGGTATTAGAAACCACTGAACAGCAATCTAATAGGATAATAAAAGAACACTAAAACAACAGGTGTTTAGCACATTTCTCTGGTTTATTGTTAGATCAAGAGATGAAAAGTGACTGAGCAGTTTGTCAGATTTTAATTAATTTGCATTAATAATTATACCCCTGACCGAGAAATCCAACTGGTCTCCTTTTTTTAATTTAAATGTATTTTTAGAGGAGATGAAGAGAGGAAAAAAACTGCCATGCAAGGAAAATATAATTCTATACTCTCTACATAAATCTTTGCTAATTACCTACAGAGCTCTATGATGCACAATCCATTCTGACACACAGAAAATCTGGCTTGTATGGATCTAATAAATTATACATTTTATATTTTACAGTAAATAGCCAACATTATTTTTGCTTGCAGAGTGTCAATCCATTAATAAACTAGACGCATTAAAGTAGGGACAGAATAAGATTTATTGTTTGAATCAGTAAGCCTCACTGTATTTACTAAAGATTTAAAGGAAAAGTGACTTCCCTTATAAGGTTTATTTTAAATGCCTGAGTTACTGTAGCAGCGTGATTTCATTATTTAGGCATAATAAAGACATTATTGATGTATCTATAAGACTTCACACTATGTATGGCAGGTGGCCAAGAGACCACTGGAGATCGGGGGAAATGCATCAATCAGTTTTAATATATTTCTCAACTGAAACTTGTTGAGCTGACCGATGTTGTTTCTCCACCTAGGAGCCCGGGGGGAGATGAGGTGAGAAAAGCCGGGTAAAGGTTAGAAATTCTGTTTTGCACATAGGAAATAATGCATAGTAAATCAAGAGATGACATGAACACTTGAGATGCTAAGTAATTCCCTTGTTTTTATTAGTGAATAACAATTCACATTCAGCATTGTGGGGAATGTTCTTCTCTTTTAGCATAGTGCCATAGAGAAAAATTTACAATGTTAAGTAAAGGTATTAAATCATATCGGGCAAAATTTATAATTTAGTATCTAAAAATGCTGAAAGAGATTAACAAAAAATATTTTAATCTTTGAACTCGTCTTTAAGTCTACAGATTTTATATAATGTTTTGTAGTTCACAACCAAAGTCTATACCATGCCTTGCACCTAATGTTGTATGGAAGTATAATGGTTTCTCCATTCAATTGAGCTGCAGTGCAATTTTAATTGGATTAGCAAGGAGCCTTACCCTAAACAAGGAGACGTTCTAATAGGTCACCTCACTATTTTTCAGTGATGGGGTTACAATTGTGCAATGTGGTGATGATAGTATGTCTATTTTTAGAGACTGAAGGATACTTTGTGTTAGGATTGCAGATGTATTTGTTATATTTCTGGAAACTACAAGGTGTATGGGGGAAAAAATGGGGTAGGTCTTGGACATGGATTTAGGATTTTTTTCTGAGGTACACAGGTAAATCAGGGAAATACTGAAACTAAAGACTGTTTGGCACTTCAGGGCCACTTTTGCATTCACCAGATATAAAGTTTTAATGAAATTATTAATATTATTATCATCTTTATTTGTAACGCGCCAACATATTCCATAGCGCTATTAGTACATGGCAAAAACAAAATTAACACATTAGAAAGAATGGAGAATCCTGTTTTTGAGCTTAAAATCAAATGTACATAGTGCTTGATTAACTAAGGTTCTCATAACACCTATCATCACAATTTTATAAAGAGAAAATGGAAGTAATATATCAAGGAATTGTTAGAATCTACTGGTTTATTTTTGAATGTTATCATATTCATATATTTTGAGTTTGAGCTACTGTGTGTTCGGTTGCTTTGCGCAAACTATTTAATGTATAGAAAATCTGGCTCTAAATATTCCCTTAACATAAAGGACACAATGTTTTAAAGTTATTCTTAAAGGGCCGCTGATCTCATTGTAAGTGCTCTTCGTGGTAGCTGTTGCATGAGTGATTAGCAGATTGCCAAGGGCAGCGTGCACTGTGTGAGGCTCTAGGGGGAAGGCTATGATTGATACCACTGCTTTCCCCTGGACTCAAGCAACACTGCAGTGACAAGTTAACTCATAGCTTTACTGTTTGATGTGAGTCCTGTATTCCATGCCTGCACAGATATTTAGCATTGTTTGAGTCATATTGATATACAAATATGTGGCTACAGAATACTAATAGCTTTGATGTGCTATATACTACCACAAACTGCTTCTCTGCTAAAACAATGTACCCCAATGTTATTCAGTCAAATCCCCTACCACATGGCATCAAGCACTCTGAGAGGCAAGTTAGGTTTTTAAGCCCGACATTACCCTACAAAATGTCACAAAAATAAATCTGTGTTTCTGAGGAATGCTTTACTGTAGTGAAAAGCAGCTAATACAATGTAGAGACCATTTTCTAACTCTTTAAGAGGAAACCTTCTTGTTGCTAGAGTGGTAGCATACAAAGTGTATATTTCTACAACCACACCAACTGAAAACACTCTACTGATGCACTTTTTCAGTGAAATCAATAACATATGGGACCCCACACATGCAAGCATTTTTGTTTTACCTTTCAAATATGGGGCTCTTCACTTGCAGTAATTAATTAAACCCATACATTTCAGTCAACTAAAATTTGAGGCCAACCACCAACAATATCTAATGAAGCAAAGAGGCCATGATGGCTGTATTCTAGTTTCCAAGTTTCTTTCGCTGTCTTAGAGAGCCTTTATGACACAATTAACAAAAATTATGGCATATAGAAAAGGGTTAGAAGCTCTCCCAATAAATCATGGTAAGTAAATACTACACTTTGCATGTGTATAACAGGTCAGACATCCTAGTCCAAGTTTTAAATCTTAAGCTATAAATTTTTTCGACCTCACTCTACGACTTTGAATGGGAACAAGTAAATAAATTCAAAATGTCGTCTCCTTTCATCTAAAATTGATATAGCATACACTATGCATATTATATTGTACACTGACAAAAATAACATGTCAAACCATTAGAATAACCCCAGGCAGTCTGGGAATATGGTATATTGTTTTTTTTTTGTCTAAGGTATGCAATCATGGATGTAGAAACTGGGGGGGATGGGGGGCACAAATCCCCCCCAGATGTTTCTGTGTTTGTACGTATGTATATATAATTTTGTACACTGACAAAAATAACATGTCAAACCTTTAGAATAACCCCAGGCAGTCTGGGAATATGGTATATTGTTTTTTTTGGGCTAAGGTATGCAATCATGGGTGTAGAAACTGGGGGGGATGGGGTGGACAAATCCACCCCAGATGTTTCTGTGTTTGTACGTATGTATATATAATTTACGTTCTGTGTATACAATAAGTTGTATCCCCCCCAGAATTATTCTGGCTCCTACACCCCTGTATGCAATCCCTCTAAAAAAAAAAAAAAAAAAAAATTATTTCACACTTGCAAGTACACTTACACCACACAGTTTAACAGAGAAAGGAGAAATTTTTCTTGTGCTAAGAGGAAAATGATAAACATTCCATTACCGTATAACCAGCCAAGACGTACATCTCAGCAGTGTACGGAAAGCAAATTCAATTATGCTGTGGGCAATTTCTAATTATCAGCGCAGTGTACTGTATGTAAGAAACGTGAAGCTCTGATACAGCAACCAACCCCCATAGTTTTAGAAATTAGAAAAAAAACTCACAAAGGTCTTAAATGATAGGATGTTGGACTCCCAGCTCATATTTTACTGCAGAAAGCACTGAGAATAACAACTCCTTGGTTACACGTAACTATCATTAGAAATTACAAAACTCTATAATCTGTCATTTCCTGATATGCTATAGAGTTAATGGGACACTATAAAGGCTCAAAATATGGTATAATTTAAAACGGTAGGTGATAACAAGCACTTTATCTATTGACTTGCTCAAAAGGAACATTTCATACATAGCGTAAACTTAAATTTGATTTTGTATATTTATCTACCAATCAGCTTTTTTCATCCTCATACTAAAATTCTTGATTTTATCTTTGCGGTAAAGTGTAGTAAAGTGTTGCTACTCAGTGTTAATCTAATTGGAGGTCTACACATGCTCAGACTAATGTTGGCATCTTGTGGATGCAGACAGGCTTATAAGTGAGGAAGAACATTTATATTAAGTCTCAAAACAAGGAGCATTTCTAGAGCAAGTAGTCTGAATTCCAGATAGTTCTTATGGCCTCTATGCATGAGTATCATATGTTTGCATTAAACAGGTCAATCCTTCAACAAATCTTTGGGCAGATTTTGAATGGTTGGTTTCTTCAAGAAGGTATGTTGTTAAGCCATGTTCTCCGAGTACTTACTCTTACAAGGTCCTTCTTCATGTATCTGTTAGAGTGGGTTTGAAATAGGTCACCTACCATGCTGATGATGTCATGACCTGAATGCAAGGTAGGCTTAGATCCTCTGGAATTAGTATAATAGCACACAGGGGAAAGAACATTTATATTAATTCAGAAGAAGGCATGGAATTCCTACGCTAATGAAATAAAGATGGCAGCTCCCTCTAGCAGTGCATCAAAAGTAAATTTTATTTAGTGAAATTATGATTTTAAATTAAAAGAGTGCATTACACATTTTATACTATCATAATTTGAAACAACACGATATTGCAGCTCCATTAACATGTCCACTTTATAGTGGATTATAGTGCATGTAGTCTTTTTTATCTCATAATTAATGTAAATTTTCACAAATTCTACTTCAACCCATATAAAAATTAGTTTAGTTTTAACTCAAACTCATTATACTTTTATCTAAAGGATCCAATATAACAAATATATTGTAGCGGGTTGTTCAATCTGATCAAAGATTTAAGTTTCTGCAAGGTTCAGCTTCATAACATAACTCTGTGTAGATCCCAGATATTAAAACAAATGCTCCTTAATGCAAAAAGACTAGCACAATGTGGCAGTCAAGCCCTTCACAAGTTAAGTGCACTTGGCAATATCGAGCTCAGAATGAAAAAGTGCAAGTGATAAAAAAACAAATCTGGTTTTCCAGGTGTCAAATATTAACCTTAGACAATAGCTCAAAATCTGCTCATACTGACAGTTGGCTAGTGTTTTATCTGTATTTAACCTACATGTTTCCGATAATAAATATACCGAAAGATGTTTGCAGCTTTCATTATAAATTGTTGCCAGTAAAGACAGCCATAAATAACTATTCATTACATCATGTACTGTATCATTTATCTAGCAGCAGGATTTGAAAATAAGAAAAGCTACAGCAACATGTAATATGTACAGCGCTACAGAATATGTCGGCGCTTTATAAATAAACAATATATATATATATATATATATATATATATATATATATATATATATATACAGTATCTATATATATATATATATATATATATACACATATATATGTATATCTATAAGTAATATTACTTGATTCTTTTTTTATTGTTTTTATTAAAGGAAACAAGATTGTGACAGTGTTGAATACACATTAGAAGGAACAAATAACAAGTGCATTTGTAACATCTAGAGAGTAAAAGGAAGACTTATTTCCATATCACGCCATCTTTAGTTTTTTTTTTTAGCATTTGTCACATTTATATACGTCATCTAATGCGGAGAGGAGAGAGAATATAAGAAAAAAAGAAAACAAAAGAAAACAAAACAGAGATAAGGGAGGAGGAGAGGGGGAGGAGAGGGGAGAGGTGGAGGGAGGGGGGGGGGGGAGAGGGGTGATGTTATCTCTAGAAGTGGTATGAGTATTGCTATCCCTATTTGGGGTATTACCACCCAATGTGTAGTTCCCAGACATCCCAACAGGATGCCCACCAAAGAGGTCTTTGGTTGTATAGTAATAGAATTTCACTATTATGCCCCTTAGTTTTTCTCCATAAGAAGGGGTGACCCACCAGTGCCCTTTAAATGTGCTCCATTTTTAAAGCTTCCTCTTCCAGGTCAGGCAGTAGGGTTTTGCAGAGGTCGAACATATATAGGGAAAGATCTGTTATCGTTTCTGGGAGGTTGTGGATATGAATGTTTTGCCTGCGGCACCAGTTTTCTAAGTCCTCTTGAGTATATTGAAGCTGTCTATGCTCATCTCTTAAGGCATGCATCTTTTCCTCCAGTTGGGAATGTGCCTGTAACTGATTGTTGTATTTTTCCTCCATTTCTGTTACTCTAGAGTCTATTGCTTTGATTACCCCTTTGAGATCCACTGACACTTTCTGGTCCTCCTCCTTAATCCCTGTTCTGAAGGAAGGTACTTGTTTTTGGCTTGCAGTAGTCTTGAATATTTTTAGATAACCTCCTTGTTGAAATACCAACCATTCCCCTCTATAAGTCTTTGACGAAGGTATTCAACTTTGCTTGTTTGGTTTGTCACTTTGCTGTGAGTTGTTGCCACCATGTCTGGGGTATAATGTATGATTACATGGTAGGTGTGGCTATATCATCTTGCATCCGAAAGTGGAGCTTACAAAATTTAGTGTCTGCGGTCTTTTGACGGTAAATGAAGGCGAACTTCAGATGTATACAACCTATATAAGTAAGACTATAAGTTATTAGGAGCTGTAGTTTATTTAAGAGCCACACTATGGGTGATATACAAGATAGAAGAAGTCTTTTAAGTTTCTGCAATTAGTAGTATATTAGTAGTAGTATAGCTTTGTAGTAGTATAGCTTTGTAGTTTGTTGTTTTCCTTGTGAAATTAAAAAACGAGTGTGGCACAGCAAGTATATTTGTGAAATATTATTTGTATAGTATAACACCCAGTTTAAATAGGTGTCTCCAAGATTATACATATAATCTTATAAGAACAGCAATCAATGTTCTTGACACTTTGTGTTTATATAAAATATCTTGTAAACAGAATATGTGTCAGTCAAAAACACCACATAGTTTAAATGGTGCAGTTACTTATGTGCTTCATAAAAGTTTCTCCACTGTAACTCCTGAAGATATAAGTTGCTGTTTATTTCTAAACAGAATGAGATATTCACTTTGATTGTACAACTTTAAGTATTTGTGGGACTGGGGGAAGAGTCTTTTATGAATATGTGAGGATGTTTATTTGAAGGGCTCTCCGTTTGGGTCTCACTTCCCAGCCCTATGGACAGGATCAATAGTGAGCTTTTCTGCTGCACAGTGGGGTGAGCACACTCCCGCTAACTCAGGGCAGTGTTTACTCACAGTTCGCTCCTCTTTAGGGGTTCATAGCATCCTTCTCCGCTCCCTGTGTCCTCTCTTTGATTCCCCAGAGTGTCCAGCTACCACTTTGAGCAGTATATTATGTTAAAGGTAGGTCATATGATTCAGACCTGCCTTCCTGATCAGAGACTGCCTTGGGCCACTTAGTGGAGTTCCACAATCTCCCCAAAAAGCTAAGTAGGAGGCAATTAATGTTTGTCCAGTGTCAGGATTGATGAAACCAGCCTTTATATATATATATATATATATATATATATATATATATATATATATATATATATATATATAAGATAGGTTTATATGTTTGATCCATTTTAAAGAATGGGTTTCTATGATCAGTATGGGAGCTCAGCTTTTCTGCTTCCACACACCTCAGCTGCTGGCTCCGCCCCCTCTAATATTACCCCAAAATATAGAATTTATCACCTAGCAGTTTATTGATTTTGTGAGAGCTGCTGAAATTTTACCTAAAGATCTCTCTCAATACTGCCATGAGAGAAGGCTTACCAAACGTGAGATATGGGATAAGATTTGCTAAACAATTGAAAGATAAAATGTGTCCTCCTGGTGGAAGCATTATATATAGTTTTGTGTTAGCTGTATATGTTTCTATTTTGCTCTCTGCATTGCACCTTGTACTCTCTATGGACACTTCTGCATTTGCACAGAAATCGCACACCCCCATCCTTCTAACCTATCTCTCTATCTCTGTGCTAAATCCAACTGGCAACTATTCTCACAAAGATTGATGAGTCAATTAAATTTACCAAATATTGGCTAAATCTACTTGCAAATGTGTGTGTGTATGAGTACTACTCTCTGACACATGACTTGCCAGTACCACCTTATATCGCTACCATACCCACTTGACCCTCCAATCCTATATTATTTATGCTTATAGCACATTTTCATAAGTACCAGTTCTTTATTTTGCCCACTTTTGTATATCACTACAGAAAATGCTTACTGTCTTTAAATAAAGGGTAATAATATAAAGTCTTATCTCACAGTCTGTGGTGTCAATTCCTCTTGAGGTCATATGTTATTACCTATACTTTCCTCCTAAAGGAATACCTTTTTTTACCTTCATTTTCTCTCCATGTTAAAGGTAATTAAATGGTAACACGTACCCTAATATTAGACCTCACTATGCCTAATTTCAATGCCTTATATCTGCCCACTGGTGACATGGTACAATAGCACATGAAATGCAAAAATATTTATTTAGTTTTATTTATAGAGTGGTTTAAGATTTAGTGATATTTCTTATCCTACAAAGTCAAATTACAGTATTTATCGGCATATAACACGCACTGGCGTATAACACGCACCTCATTTTAAGAAGGGAATTTCAGGGGGAAAAAAATAATTAAAATAAAGAACTTTGAAGCAAAATCCTCAACCTCAACCTCCCTCTTCATCCTCAACCCCCTCCTCAACCTCCCTCCTCAACCCCCTCCTCAAAGCCCCCATCCTCAACCCCCTCCCCCCCTATCCTCATCCTCCTTCCTCAACCCCCCTCCTCAACCCCCTCCTCAAACCCCTCCTCAACCCCTTCATCCTCATCCTCCCTCCTCAACCCCCCTATCCTCAACCCCCTCCTCAACCTCAACCCCCCTATCCTCCACCCCCCTCCTCAACCTCCCTCCTCGTTCTAAACCCCCCTCCTCATTCTAAACCCCCCTCCTTAACCTAAACCCCCCCTCCTCAACCTACTCCCACCCTCCTCCTCAACCTAAATCCCCCTTACTTACCTGCTCCTGCTCCGGCCTCCTCTCCGCTCCTTGACCCGGTGACGTCACATGTGCGCCAGCGCGCCACGTCATTAGCATATACCGCGTGCCACCCGGTATATGCTAATGACGTGGCGTGCTGGCGCAGATGTGACGTCACCGGGTCAAGGAGCGGAGGCCGGAGCAGAAGCAGGTAAGTGAGGGGGAGGTATTTAGGGGGGTTTAGGTTGAGGAGGGGGGTTTAGGTTGAGGAGGAGGGAGGTTTAGGTTGAGGAGGGGGGGTTAGAATGCAGAGGGGGCTTAGAGTGAGGAGGGAGGTTGAGGATGAGGAGGGGGGAGGGAATATCGGCGTATAACACGCACCTATCATTTGCCTCCTATTTTCAGGGAGAAAAAGTGCGTGTTATACGCCGATAAATACGGTACATTTATCCTATCTCTTTAATTGCATTTACTTAATCATGTTCAATTCACAAATGGAAGGATATTGCAATCATCCCAATGGACACGTTTCCAGAAACATAGACTTTGCTTTTAATATATATGGAAGGTAAACACAACAATTATTTAGATCACTATTTTTTCAACAGCCAATCCACTATCTGTGCACATTTGTCATATATATGTAAGGTACTAATGACAGACAGCATGGGAACATCTGAAGCAACATCCTACAGCTGAAATAAACTGCATATAATGGGCAGACTTTTGTAACCAAGGACTATTTCTCATGACACACACACTGTATTTTCCAATAATAATAATAATGTTTTATTGGTTGAATTAATGCGTTCATTGACTATAACATTTATAAATATTTGCTCATTAATTTAATAAACTAATCAGTGATAATTTGGGATTCCTGTTTCCAGGCATGGCTAAATAGATTAATTTGTCTGCCCAACCTAGCTCGGTATTAATGTCTAACGCACACAGATCCATCAGAATAAATTGGCTGCACATTGCAGAATGTGCGCTTCATTCGAAGTCATGATGTGCCATGCACTAGTTAGAGACGGCTTTCACGGGAGCTCCAGATGCCAGGTGATAAGAATTACTGATGCATTGCTTTCAAAGCAGTTTGTTTTATGACTTGGCAGATCTGGCTTATAGAGTCAGCTGTGCTTCATTAGCATACAGAATGACAGCCTACAAAAAGGTTACATTATGGCATCAAACATGGTCAGCCTTTTCTATTCTGGATGCCAGTTATAGGTCATTTTTAACAAACATCTGGGCAGTGCATCGTGGGCTGCATCTGTAGTATTAATTAGATGTCCCACTAGAATACAAAGGAAAGTGAAAGAATTATTCCTCAGGCAAGATTGACTTAACTGGCAGCTTGATCTATGAAAATACAAGAGCTGACTGTGCTCCTTTTAATGTATCCTGCAAAAAAAGCTGAGGATTGGTCATTCAATGAAGAAAAGATGGGCTTGTTTAATGTACACTCTCACATGCCCTTTTAAATAGTAGATATTTAAATGGGCATGTAATATACCTATGTATTTATTTATTTTGATCTACTTTATTTTATGAAGAAGTGCTTATAAGCTCAGTTTTACTGCCTAAAATCATATAAATAGTACCTGCATGCATCTGCCCTCTGCAGTTCATGAAGACACAGACTCTTTAGTGCTGGCTTGTACTAGCCTATCATGCTCAATGATTCTGTTAAGACATGTAATACCAGTTCTAGAGAGCTAGATCATGACCAAGTTTTTCTTTACTGTATCCAATAATGGACGGAGGTGTAGGGGGAAAGCAAACATGGAGAGGTCAGTAGATAATTGTATAAGGTTGAAATTGACACCTTCTCCCTCACAGGCCCAGAAGCAGAAAGGTAATAAAGTAATTGGTATAAAATTGGTAATGTAATTGGTATAAATGAACATCTAAATATTTAGCTGGCAGGGGAAGCACTTCTATACTTTCCCCTTGAATATTCAGCATTTCTGTTTATCAGAATGTGTAAAATTGTAGTGACTAATAAATATTGTTGTTATTATTATTGTTTTATTATTATTATTCATAGTAATATTAATAGTAACCATTCATACATACATATCAAACATTCTCTAAAATATATATTATAAATTGTACACCACAGTTGCAATATTTTAATTTTCTACAGAAAATAAACAAAAAACTCAGTGATTTATTCTTTGCTAATGTGTTTCATGACTGTAAAAAGGTTGGCAACACCACAGGGTGCTAACTGGCAATAATTACTAGTCTGTAGTCAAAAGCTCTCTGATACAAATATATCTGGATAAAACCAAGACAACATTTTAGCATTGCATATGCACGCTTAATAATGATACGTTTGCTGCAGTGTGTGCTATCTTAATTCATTTGCATACCCTATGCAATTGTTTGTTAGCCCTGAATCACTCTTCCGCTAATTACTATAAGATTCTGTATTCATAGCAACTCTGAACAAAGTTAAAATGTATTGCATTGTTATGCTTTATTTCTCTTCTGGAACAAAAAAACACAACAATTCTACAATTTTGGCCTGTGCAAAGCAAATCAGAATTTTAGAGGAAATTAAATGAGATCCATAAAGTGCAACATTCAAAATAATAACAAAATCAGCTACAACCAAAGGTGCTCATTGCGAGGCCAGCGAGGAAGAGGGGGAAGAAGCTCCAAACAGCTTCCGAGTCCCCCGCTTGAAAAAAAATGGCGGCGGATAAACCTGCTAGGCCCAAAAAAAAGGAAAGGAGAGAGAGAGAAGCTGTGCATAGCGAGGCTCGCATTGTGTGGCAAACAACAGCATTGTGAGGATTCAAATTTTTATGCCGTCATTTTTGACAGGCAAGTCGCTAGACTAATAATAAATTGAGGCAGTGCTGTGGAGTGAAGGAACATGGTCCTTTTAGTGGTACTGTATAATTATAGCATAGTAAAAAAAATAGGAAAAGAAAGGATGGGTGGAGAAGTTCACTCAGAGGAAAAATGATGGTGAGAAGATTTATGGCATGGACTGTTGGTTGGATGATGAGAGAAGGCATGGGTTGTGGAGAGCTCTCAGCAGCAGAGCAGGGTTTTGATAGGTTTATATGGGGAGTATCTTCTTGTGTAAATGTTGTGTAGGGTGGAGATGTGTAGAAGGCTTCAAGTGAGATAGTGATCTTGTAGATGGGTGTTGAGAGATACCAATGACTCAACAGTGCTGGGGTGGATGTATCAGTTAAAGGTCTTATCAATAATGATAGGAATCATTAATATCTGGAGACAGTGTTGGCGAGGAAGATGTGTTGAGAGTTCAGTGAAAAAGTAATGGGAATGATCTGCATGGAAACATCTAATCATCCCCTCATCTTATTGAGATGGGAGGTCTGGTCAGTTGGATATTGCTGGTGAGGTTGCATGGCTAGATGAAAGCATATGCATGGAAAAATCCATTCAGTAGACTTGATCTGGTGCAGGTGATACTTGGTAAAAATATCCTCTGTGCACGAGTGAAGGTGTGCTGTGAGGTTTCATTATAGTTTGGGAGAGATCACCTGAATGAGACAGTATTTTAGATGGTTCATGTGTTGAAGGCCATCTCCACATTGTGTGGAGAGGTTCCCTCCATGAGACAAGATTTGGATCTGAGAAGGTGTGTTGAGGTCCTTTCAGCAGTATGCTGTTTCAAGCACCTTCTACATGGAGAGGTTGCCTCAGTGTGACACCAGTTACTGACTGAACGAGGTCTGAAGCTGTGCCCTTAACCGATTAATGTATTGGATTTTTAAAACTGTACAATTTAGCACACACAAACACAGTGTGCTAGCTGAAAGATTGATTCAAACTCATCTCCTCAAATCAATGTGATAGAAACAAAACCTTTTCATCTTGTACATTTCCCACCAACACACAATATTGAAGTGGAAAAAATTATCACTGAATACCCGCAGCTTAATTGATGAACTAACATTTAAAAATAACTTGACGGCATTTGAAAGCATTTGGCAAAACAGCATTGATAGCAAATATACAATACACCCACACATATGCATTATTTATATATAAACACATAATTTAATATGTTTATTTTCTTCATCTAGTGAACAGCTACATTTCAGCAAAGTGTATTAATTTATATGGATAGAGGATAATATAAAAATGAATTACAATATATTCCCTATTGTGAGTACAAACACTAATATATTTACCATTCAAGGAATATACTCTGTATTTTTCAGGATTAGAAAAATTTGCATTGCTAAGAGTGTTTTCTTTTCAGTTTGTTTTTCTTTTGCGGGAATCTTCCTTAAGAGATTATTTTCTCTATGTTGCATACCAAACAGCCTCTTTACCCCCCTACGGACGTCTCAACTCAACCGCCCCAATAGAATATTTTTTAAGAGGCAACAAATATAATATGACATTTTTATATGGGAAAAAAAGTTGAAAGATGTACATCAGGGATAGATAGTGTTTCATATTTAGCAGACTTATTTAAACTAAAATTACTTGCTTATCAAGTGTCATTACTCTGCCCTATAGCTTGCGGATTAAAATATGCAGAGAGGCTCACAGGAGATCAGTTGTCTAATTGGCATACATCGCAACTGTCAACCTTACAACAAAACATGTCAGCGATAGCACACTTTTGGGGGCTTCAAATATGAACAGCTTCTATGATACTTATTTTTTTTTCAGATTTGTAAAAGCTTTGGTCTAGTGTATAACAGCTTTTCAAAAATGATCAAACAAGACAGAAATGCAAATATGAGTAACAGGTAAGAGTCGCGGTACAGATATTTGTGATTATTTATAGAAGTTGACAAATTAAATTTCATAGGAAATATGTTGTGTTAAGTTTTTTGTTGATGAAATATATTTTATGAAAGGTACGTTATAATTGGAATTTTTTTTTAAAACAGTACATAAATTAGCATGTATAAAATGAGAGGTAAATAAGGGTGATTTCGTCAATGCTATAAATCAATCACTAAAGGGACATGACATTGATCAGTGTTGCTCTACATAATCACACATTAATAGAAACCAAATGAAAAAGATTTCGAATTTTGGAATTTTTCATTTTCTAAGAGTTTTAATAGTTCCTTTGTGATATTTGGAGCTTCCTTGACTTGAAGCAACAAATACAAGGGATTTTACAAAGACATCACAGTATATATGATGTGCATCCCTCTTATTCTATATGCACTACTCACTGTGGGGAAACATTGCATTCCCAGTCCAGCCAACTGCAATCCTTTAGTAAATCTCCCCTCTCATCATAGGCTCAGGGAATGCTTAGTAAATAGTCACCATGCCAGCTTTTACCTTTGCTTTTTTCATGACCTGAGAGTGTATCCCCATAGGCTTAGTAATAGTTAAGATGGAACAATATAATGACATGTAAGGCTCAAGCAACTACTATACAGTAACTACTAAATAGCACTTCAACTGCTCTACATGATATTGCATAATAGTTTCTATAGATTGAGTCCCTTTTAAACAGTTACGTAAGAAGTAAAAGAAAATGTCTAAAAATGAATACCCTTCTCAATATGAAGTATTTTACCTTCATAGCAGGGTCTCTTTAAACAATCTCTCTTTGTAACCCATATATATATATATATATATATATATATATATATATATATATATATATATATATATATATATATATATATTTATTTATATATTTCATTTTTGGAACTTTACACAATAATAATATGATTTTTTTTTTTTTTCATATTTCAATATGACAGAGGTAGTATAGATAATACTACATATTTTTTATTTTGTCTAGTTGAATATAAATACATGGTTAATACATTTAAGTATATTTACTATTTAATCATGGAGTCATGGTAGCATTGGAAATAATGTACTATAAAATCATGACTTTAAGACTTGTGGAATCTATGGAAAGCAGAATTCTAATTACATCTTTAGGGCCTGGCTTTGGGTATAGAGTTTGATACCAATATTTCAGATGTATTTTAATAGCTACATGTAGTAAAGCCTGGAGTATATTGCATTTGCAATGACCAGTTCTCTTTAGCACATGATATATAACACATTTTTCAAAGTAGTGAGATAACCTCAGGTCATCATAAAAGTTTAAAATGTTCACTAGACTTTAAATAGATTTTAGTATTTAAGGACATATCATTTCTATTATGTGATGAACTATAGGAAATCCAACCAAAATAATGAGCGCTTTGGGTTATTTGACCAAGACGATTTTTAGAACGATATTTTTCCTTTTAATTGTATGCATGTCCCTGATTCTGTGTTACTTAATTTAATAATCCTTAAATATGGGTACTGGATGAGTTTTTTAAATGTGAAATTAACACATCCTACTGTAATATGTTGACCTCCTTGGCAATAACATACATTTACTATGACCCCAATTAAAATAATCTAGAAATATGAAATATTTAGTCTATATTTTATTCTTATGTGAATAGAAATAATTCCTCATAAAGTACTTATTAAAGAACATTAATGTCCATAAAGGGCCAATGAAAGGCTATATTTATATCAGACTCCTTTTGAAAACTAGACTTTGTAATGGGAAACATGTTTTTTAGAAAGTCAAAAAAATCAATAAAAAACACAATAATGAATGTATTAAATAATATATAGCCACCGCTTTTATTGTTAACCTGGTTTGCCACAAAGAGGAGACCTTGGATGCAGATAATGTCTCAGGTTAGTCCTACTGAAAGTGCTTATAGCAATGTGAACACCTAGGTCACCTCACCTCAGCATAACTGCATTTAATAGGTAATAAAATAAATTATTATTTTAATTTCTAAACCATTTTGTCTGCTATCATGTCTAGAGCATATTCCTCCACTGTAACTATGGGACTAGAGTGGTACTTTGATATTTTGATATGCTTCAACACATAGAGATCTTATCAAATACACACAGAGCAGATAGCAATTGTCTACTTGGTTCGTATCTGTCATAATGCCATCTTCTTCAGAGTTCCTGGGTCATTATCAGAGGATTATGCATCATGTATGTCCTACATCATTTTCTTCCAGGCCAGTCTTAGATCACAGAACATTCCAGGCAAGGAGTACGACTTGGTTGACCAATCTCTTGGATAGATGTGTGTTTAATCAATATAAATTAGTCTGCTTCCCATACTACATAACACTCTACAGCTTTCTCCTACATTTAAGGTGTCTATGATAAGTTTGTCCATGGACAGAATGGTGCATACCAGGAGCCTTATACCCCAAACATCTATCTAGGTCGCCTGAAACTAAGACCAAGTCTGATGACACACCAAGTATGCTATCTGAGATGATAAATTCCCAAAAAGAAGAACTTTCATAGGTTAGTAAGTAGTAAGTAAGTATTATATGAATATTTAGCGACAATTCACAATCAGTTTTACCTGCCTAAAGGAATTCTAGATGTCAGGGGGAAATTACTTGTGGTGCACAATATTAAACTATACATGACTTATAGGGATTTCGTAATGGATTTTCCCTCTCTATGGAACTGCTAAATATTCTATACAATGTCTGCAACAGACTACTACAAAAATGAACACATAACATGTAAGTTATCTAAATGTTTTTTAAGCACCCTCTACAGAAGTATGTATAGAGAAAGGTGAATGCCTTAAAATCATAAGCAACTTGACAATTTAACACGGACGGTCCTAGTGAATCCTGCAGAAAAATCAGGCTTCATTTCATTACATTTAGGACATCACTAGAATCCCTTGGTGTACAATGTTCCTGTTGTGCATGACTTGCCAGCCACTATTCTATATACAGAGTATTGTTCTTAAACTTTAATATTTGTTTCAGCATTGCTTTATTTCTCAAGCAGGTAGAAATGTCCCAATAAAAACCTTGTGCTGTCAAACTTTACAGAAAATTGATATTATTTTTAACATTATTTTACACTATATTTCATTGGTTTCTTATACACACAAAAAAAAGCTCTGATAAGGTTTAAAATGTGTTCTTTTAAATCCAAGATAGAAGTTTTACATAGAAATTTTAGAAATCCAGTATCCCTTTATTCATACATTGGGACAAATGTATTAAAGCAGCCCATGGTTTGCAACAACTGTCTCTAAGACTGTATCTGCTGGTTTTTAGAAATAAAAAGAGTTGAGAAGAGCTAAATGCTTTAAACTTAACACTGCCATTAGTCACAGTTATATATAGATGACCGTATTTACGCAATTCTAATGCACACCTTTTTCAAAGAAAATCGTGGGCCATAATTAAGGGTGCACATAGAATTGATGGCGCACTAGAATTAGTGGCAAAACATCTCTCAGATGAGCACGGGTCTGTTATTGGTGGAAGTGTTTCCTCAAAGACACTGAGAGACTGAGAGCCCAGGCAAAGTGGCACACAGAGCCTGGCACGCAGAGAGCCCCAGCACAGTGGCACACAGAGCCTGGCAACCAGAGAGCCCCAGCACACTGGCACACAGACCCTGGCACACAGAGAGGCCCAGTACAGTGGCACACAGGGCCTGGCACCCAGAGAGCCCCAGCACAGTGGCACCCAGAGATCCCGAGCACAGTGGCACACAGGGCCTGGCACCCAGAGAGCCCCAGCACAGTGGCACACAGAGCCTGGCACGCAGAGAGCCACAACACAGGGGCACACAGAGCCTGGCATCCAGAGAGCCCCAGCACAGTGGCACACAGAGCCTGGCACTCAGAGAGCCCCAACACAGGGGCACACAGAGCCTGTCACTCAGAGAGCCCCAGCACAGTGGCACACAGAGCCTGGCACCCAGAGAGCCCCAACACAGTGGCAGTCAGAGCCTGGCACTCAGAGAGCCCCAACACAGGGGCACACAGAGCCTGGCACTCAGAGAGCCCCAGCAGAGTGGCACACAGAGCCTGGCACCCAGAGAGCCTGAGCACAGTGGCACACAGGGCCTGGCACTCAGAGAGCTCATTCATGGTTTTCACATTAGGAGTGCGCATTAGATTCGATGGCACACTAGATTCGCGTAAATACGGGATATTATTACTATATTTATTATTATTACCCCTTATTTGTTACACGCCAACATATTTCCTAGCACTATACAGGATTTAAGTACAAAGAGAGATATAGAGAGTAAAGAAAAGATAGTGGCAGAGAGGGGAGGGATAGTTAGAAGATGAATATGGTGAAAGCATAGATAAGGAGGTAATAAATCGGGGAAGCAGAGGTGAATGTATGCAGAACTAGATGGATCTGCAAAACTAGATGAAAATGCTGTGTGCCACATGTATTAGCATGGTGTGGAAACTTAGATGTCAAAAGTGGTTTCCTTGAGCATTGGAATGAACCAGCAGGTCCCAGATCAATAAGGTTGAGAACCACTGTACTAAAGGGTGTTGGAGAACCTCTCCAATCCCATATATGTTATAGACTGGAAATTCCCTATAATTCTCCCTTCTGCACATCTGGCCCATGATCTTACAGTTATCTGGCAGAATCTGTGAAGTATCCCTGGTATATCACCATAAAATGAGGGCCCCAAAACTTCCAATGACATTTACTTGTGACACCAGAGAGTTAAAAGCTAAAATGATATCCCCTCACCCTTTAGGTACCAGCAATTGAACATTCATGGTTCAGATAGTCTGACATTTTGTTTCCTTCCCAGCTACTTCTCAAGACACGGCTGAGTAAGTGACATTGGCTCGTAGACGCCTGCGGTGCTGAAGGGTTTGTGAAGGTTTTTATAAATAGTTAACAGCTCCTCTGCATCCCAATTAATAGTTTGTCTTAATTTCAGTGCAATAACGAAGACAACGGCCAAACTCTTATTTAGATGTGAAATCCCTGCCTAGAGTACAATGAATTGCCTTTAAATCATCCTCATTTAATCGCACACAGATTGTCAAGGAAAAATTTAGTATAATCTAGTTATGATTTTGTAGTCCCCCAGGGCTTTCAGTTAGGCTTAATCCTATTCATAGTCTAAATGACCTGCCATCTACAGAGCTGTATGTGTACCAAATCATTGGTATAGATGTAGGCGCTGACTGGTAATTTATCACCCGTAGACCGAGCCGATGATTTGACTTTAAACATGGACAGAATCTCTGACGAGATGAATCTGAATAATTTAAAATTTAAAAAATTCTGTCAGGCTAAAATATACAATCGTTATATTTAACTGAGCCCATATATTGGAGCAATGAGGTTGTCATATCAGAGTGTAATAACAGTGTCTCTACTGGTTCCAGGCTGCCTTCTCTTTCTGTAATAATTGTGAGGGATTTGCAGAAAGATAAGTAAAAAAAAAATGGGGTCCTGACCAGAGTGGAAAACAGTGGGAATATTGAACAAATAGTCCTTTCAAAATAGCGTAGAATGTTATTACTGCACAATTAAAAAGAAAAAGTATGTTTGAAAACTTAAAGTCTGGCTAAGGACATAATTAGGCAGGGAAAAGTGATAAAGATAGTTTTTAATTAGAAAAAAATAGGTTTTGTGTCTGCTGCGGGTTTTTGGAGGCATTCATCATACTTTGGTGACAGTTGTGTGTGAGAGGGGCATTTACATTTCTGGAGAGCAGGGCTTGCATCAATAAATTAATCTTAAAAACGTCTGATGGGCTCTAAACATGTTTTGTTCACGGCTTACACAGTTGCTAATGATATTAGTGTGTTACTTCACTTGGGGAATATTTATCAACTGGGGAAAAAGTTTAGGAGGAGTTACTAACCTAATTTCCTATGTTTTGTATATTTATGTAAATTCTTGTCTTTTGTATAGTTATTATTTTAATGTAAAATACTAACATTATATCTTTAATTTTTCTTACAAAAAAAGAGGCTTTGAAAAAAAAAACTGAATTATGGATTACTGGAATACATTTTATGTTTGTTACATCACATCCTAACCACTGGGTGATGGTGGGGTGCATTTGTAGCTATCAGTGGAGGTGGGTGCGTGGAAGGAAGGAACGTGCAGAAATCCACAGCCCTTGTCCAGATAATAGGATAAGATTGGATTTGACACACCCCTCCCTAGCCCAGAAGAAGACACCTTGCATCATTTAATGCAACCATAGCTCTCCAGAAATCTAATTGTTCCTCTAACACACGCAACTTCCACCAATAATCTGTTAGATGCCAATTTACAACAAACATAGATCTCCATGTAAATACGTTTTAGCCAAACCATTCTTTTCACTACTGATACTACATGACTACACAATGCAATTTTTGACTGTCAGATTTAAAAAAAAATCACATGGAGATTTATTTATGTTTACTATAAAAACCCTGAAATTTCTGTTAAAATGATTAATCCTGTCAAGCATGAGTGGAGAAAGCTTTTGCTAATAAAGGTTTTTAGATACACCCTAATTGGTTATGATAACATGAATGAAAAATGTGTTACAAATGTCATGTAATGTGAAACACAGCACTAACAAGACGAATGGCATTAAGTTGACATCTTACATCAGATTGACATCTTTACTACGCATCGCATTGCTCCGCAAACAGTTATCTGCAGATATACCTAAAAGGAATGTTCATATACTTCAATATATGAGAAAAAGATTGTAAGCTCTTTGGAAAATGTACTTTATCCAGTTTAATTATTCCAAGAATAATTCCAAGAAGCTACCTTGTCTTGGTGAAGGGGCTTGTGTACCTTAGTGAAGCAGAGAGCTATACCATGAAGGGTCACCCAATATGGGCAGGTTATCGTAGAGAGGCCAGACAAATTGCGGCCCAGAAGGGGTACTTTAATTGTAGCAGACTCTGCTTGTGTCTGTAGGTTATACTGAACCTCTAGGGCCCAGTTTATTGTTCTGTAGCTTGAGGGGAAAGGTGGTACTATTGTAAATTCCTACAACACGTGGCAGACTTTCAATAGCACTCAATAGTGATCCTACCTACATCCAAGGTATCTCCGAGGTGATTAATCCTTTTAGAAAAACAGCTCCCCTCATTAAAAGAAAATATAATATAATAAAAAAATGTAGTATGTTACATCTTGACAATTATCAAGCCACAACTCTCTAAAAGAGCATATTATAAATATGACCCTTCAGATATCCTTTAAGTCATAAGGGCCAGTGGCATACATAAATAGATATATATATAAGATTTAAGCCTCTCTCTTTTGCTAATAGAGAGATCATTCAACCTGTTTATGATGTGCGTTTTTTAAATGAGGGTAAGCCAAGCACTTTGGGGGAGATTCTCTATGCTCAGCTAAGTGGGCTCAATAAAAAACTCAAGTCAAAATAATTATTGCTGTAATAAATTTCCAAGATCTTGTTGTACGCACTAGGAATTATCTGTCCGGTTATAGTTGTTATAAATTATCTTATATGTAAATGGCTAAACACAGTAAGTGCTGCTATTTTCTTTTTCTTCAATCTTATTATAAATAGTGTGTACGCGTCAGAAGCAAAAATCCATATTCCGCTGTAAAGTTTTGTCATCAAGAACAGCCACTGCAGCAGTTGTAACATTAAAAAAAATAAGATATAATTATTTTGCATGTATAATCATCATATACCAGGAATATGTGGCTTTCAAGTATTTTTAGACTGTAAACTCTGGAGTAGGGACCTCAGCTATCTTGGACCAAATTGTCTGTTATACCATAATTTTGTTTTACCATTATCATATACCATTATTACATAACATTATATATATATATATATATATGAATAATCAGGAGTATTGCAGTATATATTTTACACACACAATATATATATATATATATATATATATATATATATATATACTTACACATAGACCTGGTAACCTACTCAGAAGAGTGATCCAGCCTGAAATGCCAGGGACCCAGGGGGCTCAAGACCTTGCTCGATCTTCCATGTGAAGTGCAGCTACACCTCACTGACAAGGACCAAAAGACTAATACATACTTCTGGGGTTTGCTGTTTCTCCTGTTCAGGGTAGAATTGCCTGGTATTTCGGGGCTGGATCACTCTTCTGAGTGAGACCAGACTGATATACTACAGGATATTTCTCTCTGTAAAGGGTACGATGGAACAAAAAGAGGCTGCTCTCTTTGTGGGTTGTTGTTTTTGTTGAGTCGTTCAGTCGTGTCAAACTCTGGGACAGCAGCATGCCAGGCATATATATCTCTGTTGTACTTATCCATATGCTCTGTGGGTTATCAGGCCCATAAGACAAATCTACTTGGGTGTGGTTCATCACAGATTTGACTTTGTTTTTTCTTGTTAGCTAACAACATTAGCAGTTTTACAAGCCATGAGCATTAAAGAATTTTTAGAGAAAATCTTAAATTTAGTAAACTCTGCTTGTGTCATGGGAACATGCATACTGACTGTGGATTTGCCGACAGCCTGAAAGGAAGGGTTATTCTACTGGGGTTTGCTCTTCTACTTACTCCTATTCCCAAGTAGCTACTTATAGTGACAGTCTTTTAATAGAACTCAATAGACATGTTGCCAACATCAAAGTTCCCTCCTATTTATCCCGAGTGCTTAATCCTTTTAGGAAGAAAAAGCTAATATTGGATACCATCAAAACAATATTGAATATAATAGTTAAAAATGAACAAGTTATTTTTAAGCATTCGAAAAACATTTTGCCCGTTCTTATTTTGAACAAACAATAATCCGGCAGTCTCCTCCCTGCATATAACTGATAAGCTATCCTCTTGCCCTTGTTTGGTTACAGGAGCACACAGGGTTAAGGGAGGCAGTAAAGGGATCGGGTGGCTTTATCCAATTATCCCAATTTGCCAGATCACAATTAAAATAATTAATTATGCATGCTCCTGGAATTGAGGATACGGATTATCGATGTCCCACCTGTATGACACTTCAGTGGCGCATTAACACCCACCTTCACACTCTCCCTAAAATGATATCCCCCTTTTGCTATTTGAAATTTTTGCAGTTATGCTCTAAAGGTATATATAAGTTTCCTGGATTTTAAATGTTTGGTAAGAAACAGGTGTTATATAGAGAAGTTCAGGTTTGTTGTTGGTGAGTACTGATACTAACAGTACTTGTATGCATTCCTTATCATTTTTTATATATTTATATATTTTATCACCGATGAAGCCTTGATAATAGGCATAACGCGTCTGATATGATCTATTGATGTTTTTAGATCTTTTTATCCATTTTTACCCATTTGTTACATAGTGTATGCATCTGGCATCCTAGACCATAATAAATATATGATGAGATACACTATTTTTGTGTCAGTGTGTTCTAACTGACACTCACAGTAAGCACAAGGAGCATTGCCTGGATAATTAAACCTGCCAATAAGATCATTGTGGGCTGGACACCACGTGGACTATATCCAATTTTTGGAGATCGGGATCTGGAGATCTGGTACAGGTTACCCCTGAGGATATTTCTTTGAAGCCAAACAGATACCTCATACCTTTGAGGTTATCATATGTGAGTGAATCACCTTACATTTGATGTTTTGATGTGCCTGTTATACATTCATATAGCACTAGGAGGTGGTGAGCTGTCTTCTCCCTAACCTTCTTTTCAGTGTACTTTTAATGATAATTGCAGGAGAGTAGAATCCAGCTTTGCACACCCACAGGAAGGTTACATAATCAAGTGCACTGAAGAGAGACAGCCAGATACAGATTTTGACCTTTTTGGTAGAGACCACAAGAAGTAATGCTCCATGGTGGAGTCACATGGGTCTGAGCTCAAAGCTACATATCACAGACTGCTTTGCAATACAGGAACCCCAGAATATGATACAAATGTATAAACTAACCTCTGCTTTCTCCTGATTGACCAAAACTATTTATGAATTGTATGATAATTTTAGCAGAGATTTTTTTCAGGGAAATCAACTAAAAAAGCTGCAGCTTGAAAACTGAAAAAAATAGCAAACATCATGGTGAGTTTGTAAATGTTTATTTTTGGTATTTCTTTCATGCAAACATTTTTTCACATACACTACTGATTCTCCTCTGTCAGATGCATTCATAATCCATGAGACTTAGACATGCCTTTAAGGATCCACCGAACAAATCATGAATAACATGGTGGTCTTACAGATGCACTTTTTGATAAATCCCACATATGGATAGAGCTGTATCAGAGCTCAGTGCATGTCCACCTTTGTCCTTGAGAGACACAGCTCTCTTTAAATCTCTGATTGGCTAACTCTGATGACAGGAAAGATTGAAGCATGGAGCAAATTTACTTTCTGATCTTTAATTAAATGCAAGGGCAGGGACGTGTTGGAAACAAAATGCTTATTTTATTGCTTTGACTTTGTAGTTAACCTCTAAACACTGACCGATCAGGACAAGAAAATTGCAACATCCTGTTCCGTAAAGAGCACAGACTTTTTTTTTTTGCCTTAAAAGAGACACTGACAATTGTAAGCAAACAGATATTATCATTATGGCATTTCTTAAAAATTCTATCAGTGCAAGTAGTAATTTACGGAGACATTTCATTTTTATTTATTTGTTTTTGAAGAGTACATTTGCTTAATAAGATTTCTTACACCTTTTCTAAAACATTAGAAACTTACTTGATAAGTGCAGGTTACTTTTGTGATTAATGGTTTGTGGAATTTGTTCTATGTTGCATCTGAAATAGTGTATTTGATTAAAGATAAAACAGTTAAAAAAAAACATTTTCAAAGACTTTGGGGCTTGTTCCTATTAACCACAGCAACAATCTAAAAACAAAAAGGTATTTCAATGGCAATATCTGCTATATAATTATTGTCACCATTCTCTAAAGTGGTAAAGTCTGAGGAATGTGAGGCTCACTGGATATCATTGCAGCAAGATTCATTGTATTAACTAAGATTAGACTAAAGAAAATATCTAATAGGCATAAAATTAACCTTACCTTCAAATTCAAAAGTACCTAAAAGTGCACTGAGTGGTTATCACAGCTTGGTCAAAAAAATGTATTACCTTTTTACATGGCCATTAAATCTTAATGGGTAACCACACAAGATAGAGCACTCAGTTTACAATATTTACATAACAATGCCAAGTAGGTAACCAAAGTTCTCTGAATCAAATAATCTGCCCATAAACATGAATTAGCTAATAGGTGTCCTTGGTGTCCTAGGTAACCAAAATTATCTGAATAAAATATTCTGCCCATAAACAGGAATTAGCTAATAGGTGTCCTTGGTGGCACTTTCACCGCTGCAACCTGGGTTTGATTCCAGTTAGGGAACCAAGAGATCACACCACCCTGAAGCCAAGCAGGGTTGGGCTTGCTCAGTATTTGGATGGGAGACCACCAGGAGCTGTGTGCTGTGGCCCACTTAAGAAATAACTGGCAACCCACTCCAGTATCTCTGCCATGAATACCATGTGTGTTGCGGTCCATGAGGTCATGGGGACATGGACACGACTGATCCATGCAAACACACACACGCAACTCTGGATAACTGACATTTTCTAATGAAACCCATTAAAATTGAACATGTCTAGTGTGAAGCTAGGAGTCTTTCAAACCTAATAATTTACTATGAGCATATCTAGCAATATAGTGCCAACTCTCTTAATAATAATTTTATCAAGACCAATGTGGACCTCCAGATATCAGAAAAGATACTTTCCATAAATTTACCAAATGCTATTATGAAAAATCATAGTAGTCAAAATGTTTTGGAAAGTAAGCCTCTAATTTCTTATCTATTTCTTATCTATTAAAAGCAATTATGCTGAAGTGAGAGCCACCATTTTTGTCTTTCCTTTTAATTGAAAATATGGCATTCTATGTGCCTGTGGTTTCAATATGACTACGTTTAATTACTTTGCTCAGTAACACCCTGCTGAGAAAGCAACTCAGGCAATGCCGTCCCACATTAAGGTATCATGACATATAATAGTTAATAAATAAATGGATATTTTAAAAACATTTCCCCATAATCTAGTTTAGTTGTTCAAAATGGCAGTTTGTAAATATTTGACTACAATAGAAATTTTATGTTTTGGGGCAGAATTTAAAATGATTGTTTATAAAACCAGAAAAAAAAAGCTAAATAGAATTTATATAGATTAAAAACTGGTGTAGGTTGTTATTTTTCACATCTGCAAATAGATGAACATAACGGTTAATGATGATGCCTAAAGTTAAAAAAAATAGCAGTTTTAACAAAATGTTAATACTTTATGCTACAAATCTGCATGTGTATTTCTGTGAACAGATTGAAAAAGACATTCACCACTAGTTTTTAATTAAACCATTAAAGGAAAATGAAGCAAATAAAACAGAAGTTTCATACTCCCGTCATTATCATGAGAGCGGCAATTAGTAACAATAAACCAAAAAATACAGGTGAGTATAAACATGGTGGCAGGAAATATCGCTAACATTTATAAGCACTTAGAAATGCATTAGTTCACTTTGATAGTATCTGCATTTTACTGCTTTTATCTGTATCCATAACTTAATAATTAATTTGGTTTTCTAGTTTCAGAACAGAAACTATTAACGATTTGTTTCCAACCTCAAATAAAAATATTGGTTTAATTTATAATAAAATACTTTTAGATTACCTGTTAATCAGTAATTAGCTTTTAAAACACAATTAGATGCCATTTTAAACAGGTAATACATTCAGCCATAGTAGTAAGTTAATTAAATAGAGATAACATGTTAATAGAGGTAATTAATATGTAACTATATAGCGATTTAATAGACTTCTATAATAATTGTCGTAACCCATATATTTAAGTGGCCATTAGTGACAGTCCATTAAAGGATTACTAAACTACCTAAAAAACCTGGAGGTTGGTTAATCTGATATATTGTAATCATGATGCAAAATGAGGATTTCATTTTTAATAAGGTTATAAGGTACAACATGGAAGCAGAAAAGCGCGAGAAACTCTTTAAAACTGGAGATACAAAAATATACTCATGTACTGTATTCCGTATGGGCCTCATTCAATTGCAATTTGGCCAATTGAATAGGGCTCTATATAAGCACAGAGCATATTATTTTACAGAAGTTTTTGGATAGAAGCTCACTAACTAAGGGCCTCATTCAATTGTGATTTGGCTAAATGAATAGGGCTCTATTTAAGCACAGAGCATATTATTTTACAGAAGTTTTTAGTTAGTGAACTTCTATCCAAAAGCAAGGTCATCAATAACTAAAAACTTCTGTGAAAAAAATATGCTCTGTGCTTATATAGAGCCCTATTCAATTGGCTGAATCGCAATTGAATGAGGCCCTATATGTATTACACATTACACAGGTAGGAAAGCACTTGCCATTTGGTGTATTGAAGAAAATTTGGATAATGGCGTTCATAACTACAAATCTGCTAATCCCAAAGTAGATTTGCAAATCCACCAAAATTGCACAGGTAATAGCTTTTTTATTTTAACTTATTAACACTATTTTAGAAATGTAATTGCTTAATTACTTTTTAAAACTAATTTTAGATGTTAATTTATTTAAAAAATAATATTTATTAACAATTTTGCTTTGCAAAAATTGCTTTTTTTAAATAAAAAAAAAAACAATAAAATATGTTACATATCAATAAAGAAGAATTTAGCTTGAGTAGCATTAAAAGAAATACATATTACTAGAAAACATGATTTATTGGTATGGCACAGCTTTAGTAAAGTCATTCAGTCATTTAATTTCTTCAACTGCTCTACTTCAGGTACACTAACTGGACACAGAGATTAAAATAAGTGAAAATAAATATTAATACAAGTCATGACAAGCAAGTCTTACATTTGATTGTTGTAAGTTAATTTATTAGTTGAGAAACTTACTTTAAAAATGGTGTTTTGACACAATTATCAACTAAACAGACTGCTTATGGGTCTGATATAAATGCAATATATGCCAATTTACAAAGAAGATTGAGGATGCACATGACAGGGTTATAATCAGTATACAATATGGTATATTTCAATAAGCGAATATAAAATATATGAAATTAATGGCCTTTAAGTTTTAATGCATATTACTACTTGTTTTTGTAGCATTGATGAATTTTAGTTGAAGGTAACTTGCAAATGTTTTATAGTGGAGATTCGAAAGACTTTTCATATTGTATAGAAATGATAAAATTATCAGTATGTATTGAACCTTAAACAGACTACAGTAGTGCCGATAATCAATGCCATACATAAATCTTGTTTCATGATGACTGACTTGAGAAAACTTATAACAGAACAAATGTGACACACTTTACTATGATGTTTGGGTTTTTCAGAATAAATCCCAAAATGACAAGGTTTATTGATTACTCTATTTTGGAATAGGTGACATTATATGCAAAATACTTAAAGATGATTTAATTATAAATGCAACTTGTTCTCTGGTCTCAATATTGAACTTGCAACTGGTTTAAACAATGTTAATAATTCCAAAAAATAGTTATAAACCTATATTATATTATGTATAGTAAATCAGGAATCAAGACTTCAGTCAAAATCTTCTGGACCCCTCCACTATGTTTCTAAAATGAGTATAAATACGTATTAGTGCTCTAAATCATTATTTATAATATCGAAATAATAGTATCCTATTCATGGTCATTCTTCACAAACTCATTTCTTTCATTTGGATCTTGGTGTAATTTATAAAATGGAATTGAATACCCATGCCCTCCATTTTCACAATCTAATTCAAGTATAACTGTACACATATTAATAGTTAAAACGAGTGACTTCCTATTTCCATTCAATAGCAATAATACTGCATGTTGAAAAATAATTATCAGGGAAAGGGTGCTAACCCAGATTTATACATTGGCCAGCAAGCTCTCACCCTGCATTATTATATTAGTTTACACGCATTGACATTAACCCAATTAGTGACTCAAAAATAGAGCTATACTATGCTAATGTAATGATAGAAAACAAAATGTTGTTAAAAATGTTGTTGTTAGATCATTTTCATTCTAATGAGCTCTGAAATGTCCAAAAGACATTCCCTGAAAGTATGTTCAAGCATTACACTTCTAGCTCACAGTTCACTAAATGACGAGAGAAATGGAGAGGGCGAGAGAGGGCAAAGGCAATTTGGAAGTGTACCTTTGGGACTACTTTTCGATTTAAGACACTCGTAAGCTGAATGTATTTTGGTGCCATCAACCTAGCCTCCAGGGAACAGTGGTTTACAATCAAAAAATCACCTTATATAATTCAGAGAAATTTGGAATGGATACAAGCGCAAGCAGTTAGCTAGTAAAAAAAACAAAAAAAAAAAACACATTATTTTTTACTGGAGCTGAGGGTGGTCCCTGAAAGTTAAGACTGAGGTTAATGGTGAATCAGTATGTGGGAGTCTGTGTGACAGCTGCTTGCAATGTGTTAGCCTGCAGAGAACGGATAGTCTAGTTTCTCTGTAGCACTAATGACATTTTCATAATGTTCACACAAATGCATGCATTTATTCCTCCATCTGCATGCATTAAACTAGGTGAGGCACTTGGTGCAGTTTATCACTACAATACCACGGCTTTGTATAAAGAAAATTGAGGAAGCTGCTGGGGTCCAAGTAGCAGTCCTTTTTAGTTTGCTCACCTCCTTTTTGTTTGGAGAGATTACTTTGATTCTCAGGGTAACTGTCTGAATACAAAGTAGAAGTCACTTTCCATATAACGTGATGTCAGTCAGTAAGGGGAATGCAAACCCAGTGTTCAAAACATAGATAACCATAAAAAATGGGTTAATTTTTAGGGCTAGATAATGTTCTATTGTATTATTAAAATACCACAGAATTTCAGGAAAAAAATTTTATGTTTGTAACACACATAACATTAGTAGCTGCAAAAATTATTAATATATTAAAGATTTTTGTAGCTACAAAAATTAATAAATAATTCCACTAGTGTATAAAGAATGGACCTCTGTATACTAATTTAATAATGATAAGTTTTAAAGTCTCACTCTCTTTGGCCAAAATGTACTAAGGTGCTCAGAGGCAGCAGACCACTTCACTTAAATGTCCATGGAAAAAAAATGTTGGTCGTTGAATTTGAAATGAGATATTTGACAATATCTCATGGTACTCTTCTATATATTTTTATGAATGGCCTACAGTAGAATAAATGGTTTGAAATGTATAGCTGGCATTGGAGTATTGTCTCTGTTACAATTTGCAAGTGTATAGCTCCAGGAAGATCTATAGACCCAAGTATTGTCTGCACCCAGGGGCATATCCATTTTAAACTAATTTTATTTAATATTACTTAATGAAAAAAAACAACTTTTGGGATGCATAAAACTTGCATTTTTAAATATATGCTAAAAAATCTTGCTTGAAGAATGCATTTGCTATCAGAGTATTGCCATTGCAGCCGCAGCAAACTACTTTGCAGACTCTGCAATGCATTGATCAAATCAATTACCTCTTTTACATATCCTACATCCATTTATTACAATGTATTTAAAATAAGTGAAAAAGTTATATTTAGATCATCATCTAGGCAGTAATGATTTAAAATATTGCAGGATAGATTTTCTAGACATCTTGATCCATTATTACATAAAAAATACATTTCACATATTTCGGTAAAACCAGTGTTTAAATAAGGCAAGTTATTCCTCTCATTGGCAGAGACACAATCTTACTAATCTTAAGCAGCAGGGTCACAGAAGGTCTGGCAGAACACAATCTCATTGAACCCCCCTCCAAAAAGAGGTATTATTAGGAAATGCAGCACAGCAGATAATTAAATGGATTTGAAAGGAGCTGTCTCGGAGTTTGAATCCCTGTACAAATAAAGATGTTGAAAAGGTAAAATAAATCTTAAATCTCAATTATGTTATAGGAGATATGGAAGTCTGTGTGTGTGCGCTTAATAATTCTTTTGAAAGACAAAAATATTGACTTCCATAAAATAGCTGTCAGGGTCAGAATCCCGGCGCACTTTGTATTCCAGACTGCTGCCTTAGACTTTCCGGCTGAGAGGTGCTAAAGATCCACTATTTGCACGTTAATGGTTTGTCTGTAAAACGACATCAAGTATATATTCAATAACATATTATGTAAATAATAGTGGCATGGTAAACATCATTTCTGCTCTAGACTGTTAAACATTTGTTTGTATCATCTTATAGGACCATTGATGACATTTTTTCTTTGTTGCCTCTGAAAGCAATAATAATGTCGAAGAGTGTGTTTCTTTTTTGAAAATTAATCTCCTGGAGCAGAATAAACTGCTTCGGGGACTTGTCCCTGTCAACCAATGTTGAGCAATATAGCTGTATGAGTCATAAGTGTCTGCCAATGAGGTCTAGAGCCGTACATACTCTTTGCTCACACAGAGGTTTTCCTATGGCATTTCTTGTTAGTTTCTAGTATTTTTAAGTGTTGCTAAATATTTTTCCATGAAAAAAAAATAATAATAATAATTTATATAATATTTAATAATTTATTTATAATGCTCTTTTAAATGCATTATAGAAATGTTTACATTCCATTATCCTTCTAAGCGAGAGGCTGTGTTTTCTAATATACCAAGCCAGTATTGGAAGTGCCAAAGAGGTCAATCAAGTCTTATCATGTTTTCTTGATTAAAACTTAAAGCAGCTATGAAGCCAAATACTTTTTCTCTCAAGTCCTCTATTTCTCCAAGAGAACTCAACTGTACCAAGTTTGGCTCAATTATTTTTCAGGAGGTGTTAAAAAACAGGGCAAATTCACAATGAACCCAAGATATTCTTTTTGTTAATTTTTCTAGAAAGGCAAATTAAATAGTTATAAAAGGATTATGATAACTAACTCAAAACTGTTGTTTATGTATTCTAAATGTGATTCACAGCAAAGCAGATATTTACATCCTTGTACATAGATGTGCTCCATGGGATCCTTCTATTTCTTCAGATGTTGTATTTATTCTTATCAGACCTGTGGCCACAATCCTATAAACATCGTTCATCAATCCATCATGTTATTGGTTAAAGACTGGGGAAGTGAAGAAAGTTGACCACTTGTTAAGGTTTCCTTCAAATTTCTTACTGGTATATTTATTAGGTAATCACTTCTACAATTATTGATAAGTTCATGTAACACTGCAGCCACTTTCCAGTGGGACTGACGAGTTAATTAATCAATAAAACTGGGAAGGGCAGTTGGAAAAGGACCATGGAGTCAGGAGGTGATCGTATTGTAAGTTTGTGAGTTTTGCTTTGGAATCAAGCACTATGTATGTTTGATTTTAAGCTCAAAGAAAGGATCCATCATTTTTTTTTTTTTTTTACAATGTGTTAATTTAGTTTTTGCCTTGTACTTTAACCCCTGTATAGTGCTATAGAATATGCTGGCTGCGTCATACATATTTAATGCATTACGTCACCTAGTAAGTGAGTGCTCATTCCCCTGTGCCTAAAGGGGAGCAAGTGATCACAGCATGCATTAGAGATCTGTAATCACTTCCTCTCCCTTTCCAAGCTATGTCAGTCCTCTTCTGATATCCTACATCCCAGACTGCCACTTACATATGACAGTCTCTCCTGTGAGGTCACATGATTGCGCAATTATGTGACATCACTGGAGTGCGGTCATTCAATACTGGCAGCCAGGGAGGGCTAGTGAAGCTTGGGAAAGGAAGCAATTGCAGCTCGCTGATGCATGATGTGATTGCTTCCTCACCACCAGGGATTGAACACCTACTTACTTACATGACCCATGCATGATCCATTCAGGCTAGTTGATGGAATAACTGACACGACAACTTGAGTTGGGAGAAACAACGGGCCACAGCTTTATTTAGACACAATATAAACAAACAACCATAACTTGTTTAGATGACTAATTTAGTCCTTCCTTCTGGGGGAGGAGCCCGGCCACGAACAGTGACCTCACGCTTTGAGCCCTGCCCAAAGCCCCAATGCTTATCTTTAAGCACGCCCTGTGAGGTGGGGCCATCGCCCCCTTAGGCCAGTGGGCCGGGCAACTCACCTCCCGCCGCACAGACATAAATTAACAATACACAACATACAATAGCCACTTCTCCGAATTCTTAACCAAAAATATATATTAATTTCAACATTTCTTATTTATATTATATATATTATATATACTTTTTTTTTTTTTTTTTTTTTTTTTTTTTTTTTTTTTTAAAAGAATAAACCATAACATCTGTTAACAACAAAATACAGGGTGGGTGGGTGGGATTCCAGTCGGGAGACCGCGCTGCTGTGTTCAATGGCGCGAAACGGGCTTCCGACACGCCCCCCGACGCTCCTGATTGGCTAATAGCCTCACAGGCTCCGCTGGGTCACGTGACGCTACAGGCTGACCCAGGGAGCCTGTGCAGCCTCCGCGTCGTTCAATTCAGATAACGTGTGTATATTTTGTTGAAGTTAAACTAAAAAATTTGGGGTTAAGGCTGCATCCTTTATAAAAAACACACATACACAAATTCACACTCTCTTACATATATGTGTATGTCCAATAAAATGGATTATATATATATGGAAAATTATTTTATGCATTTAGTTTTTTAAATAAAATGGATACAATAAATTTGTCACAGAGGTAGCAAGCATAGTGTTTAATGTTAGTTATCTAAACTTAAAATAACATATTTTTTCTGCCATTTTAAATGCAAAGTAGAATATTTCAGAGATCCATTCCACCTAAACTTTAGTTTCTATTACATGAAAGAGCATTACTAGAGTGTACAATAATTTTGTGACATGTTTAGTTTGCAGCTGTGTGTTAAGAGCAAAATCTGTTCCATTATGTGACTGATACTTCAAATTCTGAGCTATGCAATCTGATTGGTTCAAGCATATTTGAATGTCTCCAAATGTACACTCTCCTATAAGTACAAATAATGTTTAGATGAAAGTCATGAAGGTGTAATTTTTTTGTTAGAAACAATTTTTGAGATTTGGGGAATTAGGTTTCCTGTCACTGCTATGAAACGTACCGGCTAATCTGAAAACTTTGGTATGTTTAGGTGAACAAAGTTCAAAAAAGGCCAACAACACTATTGAATGGTCTGTAACACAATCAGACTTCTGGAAATCCTAGGCCTTCCAAAAAAGATAAAGTAGAAAGGGATTAAGATAGAATGTTTCAACTACATTGAGTGATCTAACAAAGTTGAGAGTAGATCTTATTTTCAAGAACGAAATATACTACAAAAAGACCAAAATATTTGAAAAGTACTACTTTACAGGATGGGTTGTAGAAATGTGGTGTGGCCGCACAGCATATGGAACAATAATGTTTTACATGGTCCTTTAAAGCACACAGGAAGTTGGGTAACCCCGGCTGGCTTTAGGTTCTTATCTCTTGTCATCCTCCACACATCTATTATAATGTTTCTGCAAGAAGTCACTGAAGTGAATGTTCTCTGAGCTGTCAGTGGCACGGCCTTGTGATTTTACTCTTATGAATATATGTTTCTGTTTATGGCTATTTATCATCCATCACCTGCTATTAAACTACAAATATGAGGCTACATACAAACAGAAACTGAAAAGCATAAAACCCTCAATTAACTGGGTCACTTGGTCTATCTCCATATAGTGCATAAAATGTCAAAAACAAATTTCATGGTGACTTACTTGTCAATATCAATGTTCTTAGCGCAGTGTATTTTATATCTAATTGTCGAGAGGATTTTGGCACACACAACGTTTTGATTAAACGAAGAAAAATGTATGTAAAAGTAATAAGAATTTTTAACAACATTCTGCAAAACTTTGCTGCAACTTTTACAAATCAAATTAAAATATATTCAACAATTTAGGTCATCTAGTTCCTGGGATGAATTTGCCACACAATATATTAGTATCTTGGTTTCATTTACAATATTCACACTACTGAAATAAAAATAAACCATATAGGTCCATAGGCTAAGAAGATAAAAACAAACTTTGAATTAATAATTATACTGTACAACTAGTATGAATACATTTATATTCAAAGAATGGGGTTTTGTATCCAAGGATATGTCCCACTTAATAAGACTGATACACTGACAAATTAGTGTGGTCTTACAAGGGTACACGAGAGGTTGCTAATAACCTAGTGATACGCTTGGATTTCAGAGTCCATTTAAACCCTGTATCATGTGAGTTGAATGGGTCCCAGAGACGGTGGGTTAGTCTCAGAGATGGTAAAAGAAAGAGAAAGAAGGGAGGTCACTCATCTCATTGTTTTTTATATATTCGATATATGTATGGTTTGGAAATATAGCCTAGAGATTTACAGATCTATTTACTGATGAGTTGATGTTTTGCTTTGGGCCAAGACCGAAGGGCCAAGTTGCACTTCACACTAGTTTGACCTTTCAACTATCCCGATCAATCTGTATGGAACATTAAGTACACTATTCTGAGGACAAAATAGTTTCAAACAAAAGAAACAACATATAACTATTCAGTAATCTATTACATGCTTGGCATCAAGTGTATACAGAAACCTACCATCTGCGCTGTTAATATTATTGCTGATATTGTCAGAATGCCCAATGAAAACGTATTAATAGTAATATATGAAAGCACTGGATGGCGTGAGACAGTTCCCATGGTATTATATCAAATTAAGTTGTTAAGGAAAAGCATCACTCTAGTTAACTGTACATTCCGATCTATTTTTTTTACTTAGATTTTCTACTTATTAATCAAAACGTCAACACCATATTGTAAAACTGTTAACATATATTTTTTTTATAAATCAGTAGCAAACATTCTCCTTGATAAACTCCAAAACACTCTATCTCCATCACATAAGGAACATAGTGTAGGATATATGGAGTAAATACCCAAAGTGAAGCTAAAGGGACCCTGTAATACCTCACATAGGGGACGTACCATATGATACAGAGAAAATTCCCACAGTGCATATTAAAGGGATTTTAATATGATTTCATAATATAATTTTTTACTTTTAAATTTATATCACATAATAATCACAATCCTGTGAAGATGTTTAAAATGCCTTTAAAATGTTCACATATTATTATCTTATATTTATAATGCGGCAACATATTCTGCAGCACCATACGTAGAACGAACACAAGGTAAAAACAATATCAATACAAATTAAACAGAGAGCACTGACTTTGAGCTTAGAATCTTGCATACAGAGTACTATTTCAAGCATTCCATATGATTAAAAACTTGCAAACATACAATCTAAGGGATATTCCAAGATCTTATTACCCACAACGCACAATGTTTGAGAAAGCAAAAGCATTCTACCACATTTGGCAGGACATATTCGTCACTTAACTTTTTTGTGTCCTATATTATTGATGTCACTTACCATAGAAGTGTAAACCGATAAATCTGATTGGTTCATGGCCTTTTCAGGCAATAAGATTACAGCCGAGCCCTGTTTAGATTCTATTTATAGAGGCATGGAAATCACCTGACTTTCTATTTGCATATTATATTATCTCACCACTAGGGGTCAGACAACATATTAAGCAATAGAGCCTTTCAACCTTCTATCTCTCACTTCCTTCCTGACCCTTGCTATACCTTATCTTTTCTTTCCCAGGTTTCTGCCTCTTTTATTCCCTTTAGATTGTAAGTAGCAAGTTTCCAGTCTTGTAGGGTACTTCGAAAAAAAAGCACTTTCTACAAAGATTCTAAGATCAAAACAGGGCCCTCCATTTTCCGAAGTTTGTAAATATTGTACTTTCCTTGTTCTTATCATAACCCTGTACAGCTCTACAGAATATGTTGGCATGTTACAAATATAAGTTAATAATAATAATGTGTCTCCAACACCTAAAACATGTCATATGGCAGCATTCTGTTAAAATAATCTTGTAGAAATGAAAGGCAAAATTGAAACTTTGCACATATTTAATAATTTTTAATCTGATTTGTTCATGTGCCTAAAGGTGACTTGCTGGTTTTGGTTGTTATCAGGCCACAGAACGTCTTCCTTTGGCTCCATTACCACATAGTCAAAATCTCAAATATTTGAATGACAACGTGTTATATTGTGGTCAGCACTGATACACTTTTGGCTCTAGAACCAGAAATTGCTGAACCTAGACAGAGAATACATGGCATTATCTGACTGAGTCTGGTACCTCACTGTGACCCACAACAGGATTACGGAGTTGCAACAGAAACACTGGCGCACCATTTTGCTACCAGTCAGAATGTATCATTGTTATGATCTATTGTTGTAACAGACAATTTAATCGTGTACTTCATTTGATGTAGTTACAGGCTCAAATACCAATGATATGGAAATATTTAAGATTAACAGTCACATTTGTAGCTGAATGAACCACAAAAAGTAACTTGAAAGCATGAGATCTTAATCCATTTGCAGTCCTTGGTTTTGGAGTGCCATCTTCTTAAACTCTTATCAACACTGAATTGGTTTAGAGGACACAGTGGGACAGGCATCACTAGGTCTGTTCTTTCGAAATTACTTCTGAGATTATTTTGATGGTTATAGCTAAAATATCAAAATCTGTATTATAGGTCAGAAAACTCATTTAAGAGGTATGATTCATCCAGAATATTAACAGCTAGCAACGCATTTTACTTAAAGTCTTGTGAGCCTGACAGAGCTCATGAACTGTAACGGCAAATGTTGTTATCTTCAGTTTATTGCTTTCATTGAAGCTGTTTTTTTTTTTGTCTGGACGTGAATAAATTTTACAGAAAAAGGGAAGGTTAAGTAAATTCTTTATCTTCCATTTCTCTTTGATCTTTTTCACTGGAAATAAGTTGTTGGTGCTTAATAATTTGTGTTACTGTTTTGGAAAAAAAACACTGCAAAAATATTTACAATTTATATATATGTGAATTGGTATTTGGTGTAAAAGCTGTGATATGTAAATAAAGACGTGAAACATAAAAAAAAAAGCCAAGATGCAATAGAAAACTATTTTGATTAAATAAGAGTTTGTTGTTTTTCAGATTAAGAATTTGATCACATTAATCTTAGAATATCACTCACTAAACAAAAATGCTGAAAGTGTACTTTTTAATATCAAAACATTCCTATTACTCCCTTTAAAGTATTTATCGCGTGCCTGCTTAGCGAATGCTCTAAAATTAGATTTCTTATTAAAAAAACACCACTTTCCAACTTTAAATAATAACTGTTACTGGCCTGTTTTTTCCACTTTTCGACAAATTTATTGTTTTAGACGCAAATGCCCCCATTAAGACATTATTGTACAGTATAAGGCCCTTATTCAATTGCGATTTGGCCAATTGAATAGGGGTCTATATAAGCACATAACATATTTTTTTAAAGAAGTTTTTAGTTAGTGAAAATCTTGCTTTTGGATAGATGTTTACTAACTAAAAACTTCTTTAAAAAAATATGTTATGTGCTTATTTAGAGTCCTATTCAATTGGCCAAATTGCAATTGAATGAGGGCCTCAGTTTGCTACTAATATGATACAAATTGCCTGCTTACACTTATCTTATGATCATTTGCTAAATTAAAGAGGTTTCACGTTATAATGTAAAACTCTAGGTAATAAGTATTTTATCAAATGATTGTTATTAAAAATGCATTTTATACAGTAAATAAATATTACAGCTTGGAATTTTGAGCTGTCAGCCTTTCTGATCCATTCACAGATTTACTTATCTTTTGTTAATGAGTTGATAGGAACAGCAATACGCTCAAAATATAGGGCCTCATTCAATTGCGATTCGGTCAATTGAATAGGGCTCTATATAAGCACAGAACATTTTTTTTACAGAAGTTTTTAGTTAGTGAATTTCTATACAAGAGCAAGGTCTTCACTAACTAAACATTTCTGTAAAAAAATATGTTCTGTGCTTATATAGAGCCCTATTCAATTGGCCAAATCCCAATTGAATCAGGCCCATAATCTACAATTTAGTAGGTGTCATATCTATTAGTAGCATAAGAATTAAACGATTCTCCAACACTTCATCTCATTGCACACCTGACCCATATTTTTGACCAAATTAATATCTCAACAGTTGGATTTCTATTGATTATGATAAATGATCTGAATGCTATAATTGTATTAATTTATTGTATATATTGAGATAGATTACATTGAATACTTTAGTGTACAGAATGTGGAATCTAATGGATAAATTCAAAGCTAACTCTGTATAACAGGCCAACTAACATCTCTATTTGACTGTATCCGATCTCAGCTTCAAAACATCTTTTAAAAGTGAATGTGGACAATGTCATTTCCTTTATAGCAAACAATTTAGTAGCAATAAAATACAAAGATTACAATTTTCCTATTAAAACTCATTGCAGAAAAGTAAACATTACACCAAGGGGATATATATGTTTAATGGTGAAAAAGCAATCATTCTCTTGCAGTTCTACAATGTTGGAACTTTAATGAGTCCCTAAATTCTATTGATTAAAGTTCTGAGATCTTTTTTTAACAGAAACATAAAAAACAAGTCATGGTGTGAATTACTTTTACAGGGTGTACTATGAAGCTGAAGTATCAATTACTCAAACTGTTTCAATCCGTCTTGACACTAATGTCATTAGTCCATCGAGATCATCTTGGTATAATTTACATCGAAAATGCTTTTACATACAAAATGAAAAATGATTACGCCAGTAAATGGAATTTGCATTATAATCCTGCCACATGTGGTTCAGATCTTCCTGGCTATATATTAAACAGAGGGAAAAGGTTATACAGTCAATTGAAAAACAATCACTTGAGAAGCTATTGGAAGTCTGTGGCGCACAATTAATATGATGTCCAGTTTAAATTAGTTCTTAATATTCTAGACTGGATATGTCTTTGTACTAATAAATAAGGAAGTGCACAAGGAAGCAATGGTCTATATCAGGGGTGGGCAAGTTTGGTCCTGGAGAGCCAAATACAAGGCTGGATTTGAAGATATCCTTTCTGTGCACAGGTCAGTCAGGATGGCTGAAGAAGTGATTGACTCACCTGTGCACAGCAGAGATATCCTCAAATCCAGGCATGTGTGTGGCCCTCCAGGACCTAACTTGCCCATCTCTGGTCTATATTATTACTTTGCTGCTGAATTCTAGAGCTTCATGAATTCACAACAGTGTTCCTCAAGCTAATTCAACCCACTTTGGCCTTCAAACATATTTAGTTACCATTACGACTCCTGTGGATATGGGCATATTTTGGTTTTACATGGTCCCAGGCCACCCAGATTTGTGTGCCCCATTACCCTACTTAGAGCTCCTATTTTCCCCCATTCTATCTCTCAAATCATAGGTTTATGTGTGTCTATGTATATGTATGAATCACTACTACCTTGCTGTGGTGAAGGCGGTTGTGTACCTCAATAAAGCTGTGAGTGATACCATGTATGGACAATGAAGATGGGCAGGTCATAGCGGTCAGACAAACCATGGTCCACTGGAGAAGGAACTGGCAACCCACTCCAGCATTTTTGCCATGAAAACCTTATTGGTACAACCAGACACATGAAGCCTCATTCACATTGAGTTGCGGGCTCCATTTGGTCTCTAATTGCGATGCTATTTAATTGGCCGGGCCAGCAAGTTAGGTGCCGGTCCCGAAAATCAGAACACCATGCTGCCTGACGTAGCATTTCCAGGCTTGAACATGTTAGGGGAGCAGACCCGTAACACCTGATGCAGAAATAGCCAATGAAAACAGAGATCGTCATCATGACCAACCTGCAAACCCATAACTTGTAAGTGAAGACCTTCAAGCCAGTTGGACTTTGAAAAATAGAGGTTGGATTTCAAAGTCCTACAGGCTTGGAGGTTGAATCACATTGATTGCCATGATCGATATAACACAAAAATTGAACATGAAATGAAGTAGTGGAGAATGTTGTGCTATTAATTCGAAGACCTAACATCACTTTCACTCTTAATAAAAGTACAGTATTGCTTTTTTATTTGATTTTAAAGTGCTCCGATTTGTCATTAAGCATTTTGCAAGACCTCGTACCGTTATCTTGTGGTTAAATATTTGCCATTTGCGGGCTTGACAGATTGGTTAGCAAGGGGGAATCGGAGCAATTGAATAGTTCAAAGGCTTGAAGGGCATTAACTTGCGATTTTTAAAATTGCTATAAATCGCAGATTGGAGCCCGCAAACTGACGCCAATTGACTAGCAAAATAACTTTCTGGCTCCATTTCTGAGCCCGGATCTCCCGAAAGTCTCAATTGAATGAGGCTCATGGTGTGCATGCTTCGGTCCCTAGGGTCATGGAGAGTCAGACTCGACTGAACAACTAAACAGCTACACCATGCATATGTATGGTATGTCAGTAAGAGTACAGTTACAGGCAGAAATGTCAGTGAACATAGAAATTTTTGTCCATATACGAACATATTTCAATGTACTTAACTGCACCTTCAGGCAGCCTGCTGCCCTAGGCATAAATACACCCCTGCCTGTGGAATCCTCTTCCACTCCCTGCTATCTTACAAAGTGATTCTTAAAGCAGTACTAACTTTGTGTGAGGAATTGACTCTGCTGGGTTTTGAACCCTGGTCCCCAGGCTGCTGAACCTCTTCCCTACCTGCGCCAGCCTGCCTTTGTGAATTTCCTTGAGATCTGATAAACCTTGACTCTGCTAGCAATAGTATCAGTGACTAGTCTCTTCAGCTGTGTCTGGTCAGGTGTCTGGTCCTTGGCCTATATAAGGCACTCCCTGTCTATGTACCTTGCCAGATTATTGTGGTTCCTGTTCCCTTCAATAAAGCTTGTTCCTGTTTCACCTACAAGTTGCTGAATTGGATCATTGCTGACCTAGGGCCTTATTCTATTAGCGGCCGCAGCCGTTGCGGGGCCGCAAGGACCGGCCGCAAGCTATTCTGCTATTCTATTCCCTTACGGCCGGGGATTCCGGCAGGCTTGCGGCCGGTGCCTTGCTATCTCTTGCGGCCGCTCGCGCCGGAGGAAAGCCTTTGATCTAAAACGGCCGCAAGAGATTTGCAATTCAATTGCTCCGGGAAACCTCTCTGCAAGGCTAAAAGCGAGCCGCAGCTTACTTGCAGGAAAGAGGTCTCGCTAGCACCAATTAAGCACATAAAATAGCTCAAATAAAGCCATCCTGCACTTTGAGAAGACTATAAAGGGATTTTTGGTGTTAGAAAAAGTAGCACATAATTATCCTGTACTCAAATCCGTAAAATATTTTATTTTTAATATCCGTAAAATATCCATGTAAAAAGTCCAGAGTGCTTGGAGCACCTCAGACACACCCACGCCGCAGCCGGAAAATAAACAGTTAATTTGAACTCGGGTTTGGGCAGATGTGCAAGCTTGAGAGTGGGTTCCTTTTAATCCTCATGTCCCCCAATATGATCCCTAGCATTTACAGAGCTGTACAGTGCAGGCTTGAATTTATTTTTCAGTTTTTATATTTCACAGCTTATGGCCGGTTCCAAGATATGCGGCCGGCCGTAAAAGGAGATCCTTTCGGGGCCGTATAATAGAATCGCGAGTTAACTGAACCCCCGCAAGGAATCGCAGCCTTACGGCCGATTTACGGCCGATAATAGAATGAGGCCCTTAGGCTGCTGGTCTCCAAAACTTTGTGATTCCTATATCATTACACTTTGTTAATAACTGTTCTGAGTTTCTTGTGATGAATATAACACATTATCACATTTCTGAAGGTGTGGGTGATACAGTATTTCTTATGGCACCTATGCATGTTTTTCAAGATTACACATTATTGTGGAGACCTAACAACAGGTGAGTACATAATTATAAAAGAATACACTTTTTACAAATCTCTGAATATTTTTTTATTATACAAATACTGTTAAGGTAGAGTAATTCTCCAAATTGTCCACAAGCTAAATAAGGATTAATTATGACATATTAAATTTAAAGGTACATTATAACAGTACATAGTAAAATTTATTGGTATAATTATTTTTTACAGTTGCAGGTTAGCATTTTAGTGACTTCCAGATGTTAAAACAGTTTATATGCCTGTGGGATAAGGTTGAAATGCAGTGATTTTAATGTGCTTTTTTTTCTATTTCATTAGTAAGTGAGGACAAAGAGAAAAATAAAGTTTATACAAATATCCATTTTCCTATATTCTTTTTATGTAACCTACTCTAAATGTTATTTATTTCTAAATTATTAGATTACCACTTTTCGTATGACGCATAGGGATATACTGTATATGATATATTATGAAAACAAGTTCTAAATTATTAAAATAAAAAGAGAATGTACAAGAAAAAAATCTGTTGCAGAATTATAAAAAAGAAGCATTTGAAAACTAAAAGAATTTTAGGTGGAAATAATTTGAAATGATTAAAAAAAATCTATATTATTACATTGACTTGATTGATAAAATTGTGTATTACTGAAAACTTAATGAAATAACTTTGAAATAGCTCCAAAAGGGTTTTAGTTGCTAATTTTGTAACTGACAATCAATAAATACAGCGGAGGAATTTACTAATCATCTCAAGTAATGTCTATGCTTTCCTCTCTCCTAGT
>CM050169.1:155635180-155675180 GCA_027410445.1 Discoglossus pictus
ACTTTTGTGAAATTATTTTAATAAGAAGTGCTTAAAAGCTCTGCTTTTTTCTGCCTTAATTGTTACAAATACTTCCTAACTGATGTATATCCTTTGCAGCTTTCTATTATTCCTCTTGAAAGGCCTGCTTTTTTAAATGCCACCTTCCTACTGAGTAGAAAGAAGCTTCCTCTGTATGTCTCCTTACATCTCAGGAAGTTGTTCAACATAAGCCAAAATGGTAGATTCCACTGCAGCATAATTGCATGTAAAAGGTAATAAACTGGAGGTTGAATTTTTTTTCCATGTTGAAAACAAACATGTTGTCTATTTTTAATTGTAGTTACTCAAAAAAGTATGTTTTAAATATAGAACACTTTGGTCCTTTAATGGACACTCTTAAAGGACCTGTGGTACATTTACAAGGATCGATCATTTGTTTGCTTGGCATAGTCTATTAAAAACTGTATGCAGTTAACAATTTTCTTAGGTTTTAAACTGTTAGTTTTCCCATCAAGCAGAGCTGTGTATCTCCTTTCAACAGTGTCTATCAGGGGTGTGGCCAGCTACGCCTCTGTGCTGTACTATCATGGAGCTTGGAAGCAAACTGGCTTGATGCCGCTGGCCTTGTCCCATGATATAATTAGCTCCGCCCCACTGACTAAACTTAGGTAACAGATGTATTGTAACCTGCTTGCAGCTGCACCATAGGCCCTGGCCAGTGCATGAGACCCTTTACTGAGCATGCTCAGTTTGAAGCAGAATCTAGGCTGTTCAGAATTTATTTTTAGTCCAACACACAAGAAGAGCTGGCTACACCCCTGATAGACACAGGTAGGAAGAGATGCCCGGTTCTGCTTGAGGAGAAAACAGACAGTTTAAGCTAAGGAAAATGTTACCTTTTAGTTACTGTTTTTAATAGCCTATGCACAGCAAAGAAACATATGAGCTTAATTACTCTACAGTGGTCCTTCACACTAAATATACGAACCAAGTCAAGATGACATAGCTCTCCTGCTCATCTAGCTAGATTGTTTTCTGTAGGCTCAGTTTGTCTACACACCGCTGATAATCTCACTTTTTTTTCCTAGACTCCCAGACTGTCCTCAATGTTCATTTCAGGCTTCATTCCTTCTAAAAATCATTAGGGAACCTTCCAACCAACAATTGCATAAAAAAAGAGCTAATTCTGTGAAACTTGTGTGTTTTGGCTAAAACCCCACAAAGAAAATGCATAATTGGTACAGTTTAAACTAATCCACAGGATGCATATTACATAATTTAATTAGTACTGGAATTAAGAAATACATAGCCACAGATATGTTAAATAACATAATCGTTGGTAGCATTCTTTAACCTAAAAGTGCAAAATTAACTCAGCATGTAAAAGTGCTTAAAATGCTTAGCTCTTTAATTTTCCTGTAGTTATATAGGTTCGTTTCAGTGCTTTAAAAAATATTATTTTTTTCTGTTTCTACTCTGATGTACAGCGCTATGAGTTTATAGGAATAATATAGTAATGTGTAGTAACGAAGAAAAAATATAAATCAGATGAAGTGGTTCCAAAACAAGAACTCAAGTTATTTTCACCATGGTATAGGAACAAAATAGTGAAAACAAATATTTAAATAGGAATTAGTTTAAAGTTATTTAACTGATATTAAATCATTATAGATTAAGTCACTTTATACAATGTATGCAATACATTTTTTCCCCTTAAAATAAAAATCAAATAATCAAAATAAATAAACACAGGCTTAAATTTGTAACTTTTATGTGCAATTCGTCTTTATTTACAGGGTTTACCATTCTCTTCACTTATTTTTGTGCTGCTTTTTCAGAGTCTTTGTAAACTAATGCACTTTCCATTTAACCTATTAAAAGCACTGGCAATTTAAGCTGCCATTTTTCCATTGTGCAGAAAGGAGCTTCATCTACATGCAACGTTTCCTCCAACTTTAGGAAGCAGGTCATCAGAAATCAAAATGATAGATCCCACTGCACCTTAATTTGATATAAACTGCAGGTTGCTATTATCAAGGGCCGTTTTTCAAGAAAGTAAATATCAAACTACAGTTGCCCTTTAAGTAACTCCTTAATGTGCATCTCTTTTGCTCACTTTTGGGGATAACTTTACATTTGTTGCTGCATCACTTTATTTAGACCAAGTAGCACGCTACAGATTTATTACATGTTTGGCATCTGCATCTGTCCCTTATGCAAACCAGTTGTCTCAGACAGGCTATTATTTATTTCCAGAATTAATGCATGAAAAATTATTGTCCGTAATAATTATTATTGCAGCCTCAGCAACTATTTTTGTTTAACGAGCCTTGTGTAGCATGAATATAGTGGGCAGCTACTTTATTGTATATTCTACATGATAATTTGCAAGCAGAGCACTGTTCTAGACACTTGTTCTAGCAGTCTGTATAAGGCTTCATAATTAAAGAATTATTTTTTTAACTTGTTTTAGACATTCAAATGTGAGCACAAATGGAGAGAGAGAAACAGAGAGCAAGAGAGGAAGGGAGCAAGAGAGGGAGATAGGTGGAAAGAGGGAAAGAGAGAGATCCAAGGAGTGGTTTATGTGGGTTTATGTGAGCCACAGACTCTGCAAAGCTGAGCTATCTTCCCCCAGTAGGTCTGCAGGAGTTAACTTTCCTGCCCAGGTAACTGGCTGCACCTGGGTAGCCCTGATTTAAGACTGCCGCTGGAGTATGGGATAGGCTGTTTAAGTGCTGATTGTTTGTAGTTTGTCCAACATGGAGAAAGACACACTGTAAGACAGTGATCTGCAGTTTATGAAAGCTTGGAGCAGAGTGGAGACCTGGTAATCTTAAGAAACATACAGGCCAGTGATGTTACAAACTTTGGTTTTACTCCATCTAGGTTAGGAGCTGGTCAGTGAGAAGCTGTTCTTACAGAATCAATTAAACAAAACCTTCAATTATTCTTGTTGAAAGCACTGGCAGTTTTAGATGACACATTCCAACCGATATGATAGAAACATCTCGTCTCCTTCCACCATAGGAAGTTGATCATAAAAAAACCAAGTGACAGATTTCAAAGCAGCATGATTGCATATACAATTTAAAACAATAAGTGACTGTAGTTTTTAAACTCTAAAATATGTATTCTCTTTTAAATGTAGTTCTTCAAAAGAGACAACTTTAAAGGGACATTGTAAGCACTTTTTTCTTCGTTGTATCTGAAAAAAGGTATTTAATAGCATGAAACTGAGTATTTTATTTTTTCCAAAAAATTAAAATAGTTCACTAATCTTTTTTTTTAAGCCAGGAACAATTTTTTTTAAGAAGTGGCACCCCTAACAGGGAAGCGCCCTGGGCGGCTGTCTAGTTGGCCTAATGGGTAATCTGGCCATGTCTGTAGGATGCGCTTTTAAATGCATGAAAAAAAGATTTACGTTTCATGTCCCTTTAATATAACAGAGAAGACAGAAGATTTGTTTTATCATACCACTTGAGTGAAACAAACCACTTGTCACATTTAGCCCAATGAGAATTATACAATTGAGAAAGATTGTATCAGCATTCAGATCACACTATTTTTGTGAGCTGCAGTTCATTTTTTTTATATATTTTTCTCAAAATTTGTAATTAAATTATTGCACAACTGTGCTTAATTACCAGTGTTCTTAGTGTAATTAATGAAAGAACACCACATCTGCACAGTTGTGGAACCATGCTGGATGCAAATCCTCATTATTGATTGGGACATGGTCACCTTGAATTCTTTGGGGCTTATATGCAAATTTATTTACTAAAAAAAAGTTCTTTTTAACTTTGTGTTTTTTTTTTTCCGAAGCCAATTTGGATGTAAGATAAACAACATAAATACGGATTTCATGAGAAGTAACCGTAACTAATGTGGTAAGAGATTTTTTTTCATACGCTTTGATATAGCACAGCCAACAATTCCCTATTAGTCCACCTGGAACCTGCACCACATGAATCAATAAGAGCTGCTGACACTGGTGGAACTACTGCTGGTGCCCTCGGCTACTGGCAGTAAATGAGGAATCAAACCTATCCTGTTTTAAATTCGCCAGCACTGACAGCTGCAGTGCCGGCAAGTGGCTGCTAGATGGTGCTGCATATATTTTGCAGCGCTGCTATTTCAGACAAGTTGTAACCTTAGAAGTTTACCCTAACCATTAAACTAACCCTCACCGTAACCCATAAAAGTTTATCTATCCCTAACTCTATGGTATGGGCACTGAAAATCGTCAGCGCCATCTAGCGGTTGGTGGGCGGCACTCCTGCTGCCACTGCTTGCCAATTTTTTGGCGAATTTCAAAAGGAAAAGGACAGAGGAATCTTACTTTATTAGATGGATATGACAGATAATTACTTCATACAGTAGCATGGTTAGCTGATCACCATAAGGGTTATCTGGCCATCTACATATACAGTATTTTTGGCTTTTTTTTTTCTTATTGATGCCAAGGGTTAGATAGAAAAGTTGCAAGAGGGGCCTCAAATTATTTTGCACCAGGGCACTGTATTCACATGCTCCGCCACTGGCTGCTGACCATGCTGTGTTTTATTAGAAGTTGCAAAATGGAGGTTCACAACTTGTTGGGAGGGATCGGAATTAAATAGGTCAACATGGCACCACCCTAAAGTCAGGCAGAGTGATATTGTGAAAATGGTAATGATTCATTACTTTATATAATTAAGCTCATATCACCTTAGACCAGGAATAGGCAAGTTTGGTCCTGGAAGGCCACACACAGGCCTGGATTTGAGGATTTACTGTCTGTGCAATCAAGATGACTGAAGAATCAATAGTCTTGCCAGTACGCAGCAGGGATATCCTCAAGTCCTGGCCTGTGTGTGGCCCTCTAGGACCGAACTGCCCACCCCTTATTATACTTTTACTTTTAAAGGACCAAGACTGGTTTCACCACTACAGATTGCTTAAGGCTGCAGTGTCTATTTCCTTTGGGCAAAACTGCCATCACAGCTTCTCATAACCCCTGATATGGGCTTCGATATTGTTGATCTTAGTTTCTAAGATTCTACCAACGTTTTAGTTAATGATTTGATCCACTTTTGCTCAGGACTGAGAATTAGAATTTGAACAGAAAACATAACCAATGCAACGGTTTAATTCCTTAAACTAAGAGTAAGTTTTATATTTGGTGTTCTGCTGATGCAAAGTCATGTTTTATTCAGCAGGCTCCATTTTGAAATTGGCAAAAACAAAAGCCACATTGAATTTCATCCTTTCAGCAACTAACCAGTTTTGCTGAATTCTCAACGGAGCAAAATGCAATTAGCGCAATAAATATATGACATGTCTTTATACGCTGGCATAAATGTTTTGTGCCCCTGTAAAACAAGGTAAAAGTAAATATGAAGTACAGAGTTTTCTTACAAATGTTTTAATCATCAGAAGACAGTTCTTAAAGAAGTGAAATTAACAATAAGTTATGCTATAATATCTTAAAAAAGTGCATGTGCCTGGATTGCAACGGTGATCTGGTGGATATATGATAGTGCCATAGTAAAGAGAGGGAGCTGGTAGCATGTCAAGAAGTCATGTGCAATAATATACCTGGCAAGGAAGTGCTGAACAACTTTTCCAACAAGCTTCCTCATAAAGAAAGTTACATAGTAATTGAGGTTGAAATGACTTTTGATCAAGTTCAGCCTTTTTAGATATCTTCAGATTAAATGAAATATGAAGCGATCCAGAGGAAGACAAACAAAACACATTGAAACACTGGCAATTGTCTAAATTAGAGTAAAATATACAATTTCTAATCACCAAAACTGGAAATCTAAGTGTACTCTGGATCAATATACTACCTATTCTGGGTGAAAAGCACCCTTTTATGCCATTGCAATCATAATCATATCCAACCCCTTTTTAAAATTATGTATTGAGGCTGCTGAGACAACCTTAATTGGAAGTGAGTTCAACAATCTGACTGCCATTACTGTGAAGAACGTTTTCCTTTCTTTATGCTGAAATTCCTTTTCTTCTAACCTCAAGGGGTACACTCTTGTCTACTGTCAGCTTCTCTAAAAAAAATTATCTTAAAGCATTTTTTTTTTCATGAGCAGTGTTGTCAGCAAATGATGCAAGTACAATGATTTGTGATCATGTCTTTCCCAAAGGTGGAACACAGGAGCGTCCCCCCAACAAAGCAGCTACTCCTCCTCCTTTCCTATTGCTATATCCCAATAATATGTTTAACACACACCTATATAGGAAATCAAAAGTGTATATAAATTAATATAAGTACACAGTAAGCCAGAAAGTGCCAGGTACACATAGATAGAACATTCTCTATATATAGGCATTTCAGTATATATTAAAATGGCATTGGCTCAGCAACTTCAGGCAGACTGTTGCCCCCTGAAAATGTGCTGCCCTAGGCCTGGACCTAGGTAGAACACACCCATAGGAAAAGATTTGGTAATGTGGAATGCTGTACATTCACTGTGATACTTGATGATTTTTGACTGTCAACTTTCTTTTAAGTAAATTGACCAAAATAAAATACAACTTGTCAAGCAATGTGTAAACTACCAAATGATATTTTTCCTTAATAAAGCACCAATACTTTCCAAATTATTGTTCACTGATTAGGTGATACCCCTGCAAGGAAAATGTATAGCAGTAATTCTCAGAGCTCAAAGTGTCTGTTTGGAACATGTACAATTCATTGTCGTGCACTGTCATCATTGCATGACATTAGAATGTTTCATATAATTTCCCAAACATTCATGTTTTGTCCTTTTTTTCTTTCCTGTAAATTACAAAAGTGGATCTTCTGTTGTTCAGATGTCCAAAAAGCTACTATTTTCAAATATTATCAATCTCAGTTTTCCAATTAAAGGATCCCTGTAGATTTGTAAAAACTTGACATGGTTGTGAAGTACGTAACAGAAGACAGGGACATAAAAGCATTTTTAGAGCAAATGCTATATTTAGAAGAAGGATTGTTTCATGGAGTATTCCATCTTAGATCGCTAGTGTGTCTGTAGCTTTAGGGGAAGTTGTCTTATGAGTGCTTATATGGGCAGTTTTAACAGAAGTGAAAGAGATCGTATTGCTCATACAGTAGAGCAGACTGTGGTTATATCCTATTTTATCAGTTATATGATCACATGTTCACAAGAGATTCTTCTGGAAATATTTTATTTTATGCAAAGATTCTAAATTAGAACAAATGAATATCCTATGAGCTTCTGGAACCATCCGTTGCGCCCTGTAGGCTCCACTACTTGCTGCCTTACATCCGTAACCTGGCACCCTATACCTTTGGTGCTAAGTTAAGGCCACACACGTGTGACTTCAAACTACCAGTGTCTCATGCTGAAAATTAAGTTTGAACTGTGTGAAGATATTTTTTACATGCAATTTATTGTTATACATTATTACACATGATTATGATTAAAAAATAAATTATAGGAATGGGTTATTCTTAGTAGCAATAAACATTATTTAAAAAATATATATATTGGTCCAGAACAGTAAATAATCCTTCCTACAATCCTGCTTTTTGATCACAATACTTTTATTACTTATATCAAAAAGTAAAAAAAGCATACATTTTCATATCTCCACATTTTTCCCCAAAAATGTATTGCCTTTTTTTCCAATTTGAAAAACAAAAACAAGGGTCAATATAATCAGTCTTTGAAGCATGGAACACTGATTGTGTGAAACCTTTACTGGCACACTCAATGCTGTGTGCAAAACACAGATGTAAAATATGGCAGCATATATGAGAGTAAACAGAGAGAAAGAGAGAGATGGCAAGCTGCTAATTTGTTAGGTTGTTAAAAGTTAGTGACGTATAAACTGCATATGATGGTTTAAACCTAATTAGGACATTCATTTAAAATAAAAATGCTTGAAGAGTCCCTTTAACATTTTATTACCAAAATCAAGTTTCAGAGAGAGCAGAGCATGGAAATATTTATTTCCTGAATAACTTTATTAAACAACCAAAGAACTACAAATTTACATCATGATATGAAATTGTTATATCACCCAGGATACATCCTCCTGTTATATCACCCAAGATACATCCTCGAAAATGGAAGTTTGCAGCTTTTCCATTGAGTTCTCAGAACACACACACAAACAAATCATCTAATGTGGACAAACATTGTTGCCCTTTGTAATTTGTTCCAGCAGGTTTGATATTGATTTCAAATGTACTTTTAACTCTTTCAATAATTCTGTATATCTTGGCAGCAAAGGATATTTTAATTTATCCATCTCCCTCCACTGATCTTTTAAATCAACTAAATTCTCTGAATTGGTTCCAGCAAAACAGCAAGGGTAAAATCTTGCTTGAAAGGGATATTAGTCAGATATCATTTTAAAAGCAAGGTATATCACAATAAGTTGGAGTGCAGCGATTCTAACTGCCAAGTTGATAACCAAGCCTTCATCTACAAACCCCACAAAATCCATCAAGCCTTCCCAAATGCCACCCTGACAATCGCTGGAATCAAAATACAAGCTCTGCTTTTTCAATCTGCTTTGTAGATGAAGCTACAAATTCCCCAGCAAATAGTCAGATCACTTTAAAAACTGCTGCCCTGAAATAAATAATATCTTTCATGTGTTCATAGATTGCTAAAAAATGTGATATCATCCTGAAAATTATTTATTTTTTTGCTGCCACTGACTTATTATAACTGAAGGACCCATGTGATTATTACAGAAGCAGCACAAATTTGTGGTAGTGTTGGATTTATTTTAAGGAGCCATAGCATTCTTTGGTGGAGATTGTAATGACTATTTTCTCCAGGAAAACTACTGCTTTGATACAGAAACATTATTATTGAAATGAACAAACACATACAAATAATCATATTTAAATTTGGTTTAATTAAAAGTTCTAAATGGAAGTACCTTACTAATTGAAGTAGAAGTCAGAGTTATTTTATATATGAAATAACGGAAAGTTACACCCTGTGAAGTAATGTTCTTAGCAGTAATTATTTAGGATGATCAGTGGGCTCTAAATCTTACGCAGGTAATGTTGAGCTGGCTACAAATGAGGTATCAGTTAATTGCTGCCTTTTCAGTCTCATAGTATTCAATTATGTAATAGAAGGTGGAGTTGTTGGATGAGGTTTTCTCAGATGACATAAAACAAATCTTCTATGCAGAACAAAGTTACCTCAGTCCTTAAGGAAATGCTTTAGCCCATCTAGGCCTCCATTCCATGGACCTACGGGAGTTTCGTAAATCTAATTTGGGGAGATATTCTTTGGTTCCCTTTTGAGCTCTGAATAAGCAGGCACTTCCACGTTGATTGAAGAATTCCTTCTTATGGACACCCATGGTAATGGGTTAATATTAATGGACCCCCATTTTTATACTTTAGTTGGGGAATATCATAACAGAAGGCATCTGGTTGCAATTTTTAAAATAATTATAGGATTGGTACCCAGGGTTTATGATATTATGGACATTTTGATCACAAAGATGGTGTTTCTGAGAGGTTAGATCACTGATGTGTTAGTTTGATGGTGATTTATGAGTGAACTTCACTTGGTTATTTTCTCATGGGAACCATGCAATGGAGGCTCTAGTTGGTAGATGGTAGTGGCGGCTCCTGGTTCCCTATCTACTTTTATATGAGGTGGCAGAAGAATCCAATAGAAGAAACCCATAGTGGGGGAAAACACATATAGACATTGTCACAGTCATTGCTACTATCATGTCTTCTTGGTAATGCCATTATGTTGTAAAACCACCTCATCTGGAAGCACTGGGAACTGTGAGCTGCAGCTACCAACTGGATGGAATAAGGATTACCTAAAGATTGAAGTGACTTTCCTTGCACAAAATATTGTATTTAAGTCCTCTGATAAGCTTCAAAACTGGACCAGCAGCATCTTTTTAATATATGATTCTACATGCTAAATATAAAAAAAACTAAGGTCTTGCTAGCAATGTTTTACATCAACAACAAATTTCTATGAGTGGTAGAAGCACTTGAAATGCTACCAAGTGAGTACCTTATCTTGCTGATTCTTAAATACATGAGTAACTGTGATATTTGTACTATTTCTGAATATTCTAGAAGTTATTAATGTATCTATATTCATTTCTGGTATAAATAACAGTTTGGAACAGTGCAGCCACAAAACTGTGTAAGCAAAATGTACATTTCCCCTAATTCGGAATAATGCCTGTAACCACATGTGAGTGTAAGAGTGTATTCACTGTAAACTGAATGGGTTTTACAAATGTATTGAGTCTGATATTTTTGAGTTATAATTCATACACAGAATTATGGGAAACATACTCATTTGTCTCTGTAATGCAGCAATGCAAATCTGTCATTATTATTAAAAGTATTATAAAGTAGCATGCAACATTATGCCGGAAGAAAAAAAGAAAGCAAAAGAACTCAGAGTTTTAGTTTTATATTGAATATTAAGAAAGAACTAAAATATCCATGTTACAGATGCACATGCAACAGACTAAACAATTTTAAAATTCACTAGTTTCATTTTTAAATATGCATTATCACAGTTATTTTATATTAATGATTATTGGACACAGAAGACGTTTTATAGTCTGTTGTAACATTCATAACAATGTAAAGAAAAGCTATATGATGTGACTAAAGACTTTGCTTTCCACAACCCTCGACTCGGATCTAGCTAGAGCTTTATAAATAAAGATAATGAGTTGTATAATTTATGTAAATTACTTGATGTTGCAGCATTTTTTAGAATCTATTATTTATTTTTTGCATTTTTTTGAACATTTTACAATAAAAAATTAATTTGGTATTATACCTTCTCTTGTTTTATTAATATGCATTAAATAAATATAACTATGTTTATTAGCTTATGCATGATAGTGTCCCCAAACAAAGGAGACTTTTTTCATTCCAACACAGTTGCTGTGAGGTTTCTCCAAAACACCCAATGACAAAACCATGGCATCTCCATTTAATTAATATATATATACTAGCTACTTGCCTGTCAAAAATGACGGGACAATAACATTGTAAGGCAGGTAATGCTGTTTGCCACAGACATGAATTGTTTTGGTGTTCTGACATCCTTCGGCGCTCATTGCGAGCCTCTTGGTTGTTGTATATTTTTCACCCAAGATGGGCAGGTCATAGAAGAGAGGTCAAACAAATTGCAGCCCACTGGAGAAAGAACTGGCAACCTATTGCAGCTTCTTTGCCAAGAAAACCTTATGGCTAAGCATGACCAGAGACATAATAATAGACATGCCTAGAGTGTTACAGTCCATAGGGTAACGGAGAGTCAGACATGACTGAACGACTAAACAACAACAGTCTTGCGTTCTAACTGTAATATTTAAGACCGTTCTCTCCAACAAGATAAATGATTTTCTACCATCAAAATCTGTTTCTGTTATAAAGCAATATATGTAACAGGTAAGAATATTGTACACACTTTCATATAATCTGCCTCAAAACAAATACAAATTAGTTAAAAGGTTTGTAAAACACAAGTGCAGAAATAACAGCAGCAGTCAACTATAACACACAAAATCTCCATAAATGTGTATCACTTTATTTCCTTTAATCATTTAAAATTGAAATAAAAAAAACCCTCAAAGTTCTCTATTCTGGTTTGTGTCCAACAAAATGTGTGAATTAATTGAGTGTAAAAAGCATTGGGTTGCATTATATCAGTTCAAGTATGTGTAACAATTGTTTTTTCTCCCCTGGAGGTTTCTTTCATTTCTGTTTGTTATGATTCAGTCCATTCACAATATGTCAATGGGAGCACCATTTACAAGAGAAAGTGGAAGAAACAGATTCTTTATTTGTTACAGAATGAATTTTAGTCTTTCCCCCCTCTAAGGCTGCTCACATTCAAAAACAGATTCCATCTGGAGGCCTCCAAGAAACAGGGTTTTATAGGCTACAAGTTATCATCCATAAAATGAAACTTACTTGAGCTAGTGATATCCAAGTAGTTTTCTGAAGGAAATTACCAATGCTTTCCTGTTCATAGGGGAGAGATCTCAACTATATAATGTATCAAAATGTTATATGAGTTTAAAAAATAGGCTCATTTCAGTTTTTAAAAAGTGAACTAGTTGTTGTATGGTTACCTTACATGACTACTGTAATTTAAAACAAAAATCTTCAGTTATATGAAGTATGTGACAATCTACAAACTTTAGCAGCTAAATTGTAAAAAACAAACAAAAAAAACTATTTTTAGATACAATATTACTTTTTACCAATCTCAAGTTATATTTAGGGTCTACCTTGCCTGTGTTCAGTGGACGTTAAAGGTCAGTAACAATTTGCCATGAAATAAATGCGAATGGGTTCCATGGTGGTCCAGTGGTTAGGACTCGGTGCTTCCAAAGCTGTCAACCTGGGTTTGATTCCAAGTCAGGGAACTAAGAGGTCACGCCACCCTGCTACTATACTATATGAGGGCACCCAACGATCCAGCAACTATACCCTCTTTTTTCATACTGTATCCAAATAATACGTTTACCACACACCTATGTAGAAAATTATAAGTGTATATGTATCTATGTTATTATAGAATACATCAGAAAGTGGCAGGTACGATTACAGACAGAAATTTCTCTGCATATAGACTTTTTGTGCATATTCCATGGCATTGCACCAGCAACTTCAGGCAGCTGCCCTAGGCCTTGGGGGCTTTGGCTGAAACACACCCATGCAGAATTGGAAACAACTCAGAGCACCCATCCTTATACATGCAATGCTGAAAATATAATAGTTCCAATACACAAGCAGAGTCATGGACTTGACTTTACAAATATGAAGTTTGTATATCGGTTACATTTAATTTTTATGTGCAGTATATTATAGGGACATATTTATCACAGTTTCTGCATACTGTATATTTGAAGTCTGGTATGATAATTAAAAAATGTTTATGGTAGGTATCTAAATGAACTGCAGATCTCATTAAAAGTGAAAACTGAATATCTCTGCTAGTGAGAAATCAAGTTGTGCTTTACTTGACCCACGCACGGAGCAGATGGTTCATTCACCAATGATTAGACATAATACTAGAATGGAAGTAAACAGGCCAAGAGTTTATGGAAAATAAAAGTTAAGGTTTAAAAAACGTAATGGGAGGAGCCCAGCTGGAGACAGAGCTCAGGGTCCACTGTTATGGCACAGCAATACCACCACAGTTTTCCATAGCTAGTTTGGAGAACAATGGCGAAAAACATGCCAAAGGAGCATTTATAATGCTTCCCCCGCAGCCAGTCACACAATTCCCTTTCTGTACTCTGTCATGTCAGGTCAAGAGTCTCTTCCTGCTCCCTACGACCCTGTAGCACTTAGGCATCTCTACGACACTGTCGCCATTAGGCAGGGAGCGCCGAAGGTGCTCACTGCGCTGGTGCAACCCCCGTAACATTTCCAAAAGGAAACCGCGACTTAGAGAAAAAAAACTATGAGCAGTAAAAAAATACAAACTTAACAGCCGATCTGCACACACCGAAAACCACGAAAAATACACAAAATACAAACAAAAATAATCACACTCAGCAAGGGGGGACACCCAGGACATCTGGAAGTAAGGCTACACCTCAATTTAAGTCCACTTTAAGGAGTTTAGGCACTCGAAAATCCACTAAGCGAGAGAAAAAATGGCTACCGAAAAAACACAAAACGGTAAAGTATATTCATTTATGAGTTCAGTAATTCATTAATTATAATTACAAAAATACATATACAGAAAAAAATACAAAACACCACATGACAGTATCGCAATAAACGCCAAAGCCGTTCACCGCACGCCTCACAAGGATCGCCAAGGGTGCTCAGAGAAGCAAAACTACACCAGGGGAGAGCCTCGCAATGAGCTCCAAAAGCTGATAAGCATGGACCTTGCAATCAGCACCAAAGGGCCTCTGACAACCAAAAATACACCAACCCAGAGGCTCGCAAGGAGCGCCGAAGGTACTCACACAGCCAAAACACTTACTTTGTGTGCCAAACAGCATTCCCTGACTTACAATTCTATTGCCGTCATTTTTTGATGGGCAAGTCCCTAGTATATATATATATATATATGAGAGAGGGAAGTTTAGTGGGGGGATTTATTTTGCACTGGAGTCCTCCATTTAGCAGCTCGCCACCTGCGTTCTGGATCATTTTTTTGCGCAAGAACATTGTGATGGTGATGTAAGTAGAAGAAGATGACAATCCACATTGTCCTTGAAAATGTGTTTCAGTTACAAGTTTAAGTTAAAGCTTTCAATATCAAAATCATATTTTGGCTTGTGAAAAAAAGTCAAACAATCTCTGAAATGTGCTGACATGTCCCACTTTGAGATATCAATTGTCCATAATCCTAACCCTAATACAATGTAACATCCTTAAAAAAACTTGGATGTCTTCAATGGAATCAATTTTAAATAAATATGTAAATCAGACCAAAAATAAACTGTCAAGGTCACCTTGATTTCTCTGCACACTCTGCAGTTTCCCTGAAGTTATTGGAAGATTGTGTTTCCTTTGTCATGTGCTGAATTTATTTTAAGGAGATAAAATGTGTGAATAAAAGTAGTGTGTACAAATAGAGACATACAATTGTCAGGATTGTATAAGATGTCACAGTGAACTAAATAAGAAATTTACCTTTGGTTCATCATCTTGGTCATAATTTGTCTTCTGCTTGTCTTGGCTAGCTGCTGCTGTGCTAGATTTAGGAGGCCTGTAGTGCCAATAACTCCCAGGCATAGTTACAAGAAGAACCAGCAACAAAAATAGAGAAGTACTTTTGTCAACAACATATAACATGCAATTGTAAGAAAAAGGAAACCTTTGTTACCTAGTAAAAATGACTGCACAAGACTAAATTTAAAGTCAAACTTAAAACACCAATGTAATAGGAGCTGCATGTTTTAATTAGGCGTTGATCATTAACACAATTCATATTCAATGATTTAAAAAAGCAATATTGAATACTAAACGTATTTTCAAAGATCAGATTCAGCTGCTGCTCGTCTCCATCTTCTGTACTGTCAATAGAGGTTTCGGCTCTGACTAGCAGGCAGTGCTTAATTGTCAGGCAGAGTTATATCAAGACAATGCCATGAGCACAGCCACAGCTCAGCCGGAGACTCAGGCTCTAAAGTCAGTTTAACAATGAATCAGTGGTGGAGCAAGAGAATGAAGTGCAAAAAAATAAATAAAAATGGGCCCTCTGGGTTGTAAAAAAATATTTTTGCTCTGGCCCCTCTGGTACCAACTCAAAGTGCCAGTATTCCTCCCTATGACCCCTTCCCACTACATTTTCCCTCCTAAGACCCCTTCTTATAACAGCACCGCTCCCCAAGACCCTTTCCCATAGCTGCTCACCCAAGACTCCTTTCCATAGCTGGGCCCCCACAGAGGAGGGCCCTGGTGCATTGGACCACATACACCACTGGTAGATCTGCCCTGTATTGAATATTGCTTATATAAATAATTGAATATGAATCTTATTAATGAATAATGCACAAGTAAAATATTGCTCCTATTGTTAAGGCCGTGGTCCTTTAACATCGCCAAAAAGCACATAACTGTGTTATAAATGGTGATTTCTTATAATTTGGGCATCATTCCAGAGCAATTTACAAAGTTTTCATCATTCTGTGCCACTGTTAGCTAATGTGTGGCCAAACAAGATACCTCATGCATACATTCCAACATTTCAAATACCCAAAGATGGACTGTCAAATTCTCAGAAGTATGCACATATAAGTAGTATTATAGTTATTCCTTTTAATGTATAAACACTTAATAGATGCACAATGCTCCATAAACAAATATATTCTGTAGAACTGACACACCAGGGTTTCTATCTTTCTCCAAGACCTTTTAAGAAAACAGAGGAAGCAACAGGTGAAAGTTGGACATAGTCATTGAAAATAGGATTTAAATCAAAAAAGTGACAGGACTTTGGAGAGATTATGAGGGAAAGGGGAATTATACTAAAAAAAGGACAATAGAGAGGCTGGGGACAAAGGGATTACTCCTAAAAAGAGAGACTTTCCCTCCAAAAGCAGGGAGGTTGCGAGCTATGCTTCTTGTAACATAGCTTTTCTTTATAATGTTTGTTGAAAAGCACTACAAAAAATGGGAGCTGAATATACGACTTTTCTACATCAAATAGACATTTTTGTATATTTAAAATGTTTTTACAGCATGCAATTCATCTTCATATCTAAGCATTATGCGAAAATAATGCATCAATTACTATAGCTATCTGAAATCCAATCAATGAAACCAAAATGAAAATAGAGGATTTTATTCATGCATCATAACATCCAAACACATCAATTAAAATATCACATATACACTTTGGCCATTATTACATTTTTCTGGAAGTCAGTTTATGCGTTGTTAAATAAAGCGATCCATCACAGTATGAAATATTTGCTGAAAGCATAAACATACCACCCTGAATCAATATTTGGGCACATTCTTAGTTGAGGAATTGAAAAGTTGAACATTTGCTTAAAATGCTTTATTGTGATACATATTCTCATTAATGGCGCATATGGATAAAACTATTTTTAATAGATATGTGCAGTGTTGGGAAGTCCCAGACTGCATATCCAAAGTAGTACCAAATACCATAAAACAAAAGGCTTCCATTAAAAGCCTTTACAGTATGAAATATTTGCTCAAAGCATACTAAGCGGGCATCATGTACCTAGTAAGTAGTGAGAGGAAAAATACACTTATACTTTTGTGCTTAAATAAGCTCTTACTCTTTGCCTAGAGGCCTTACTACTTGTGTCTACTTCCCATGAGTGCCGTTATCATTTTTTTATTTCTAGCTAGAGTAACAAACTCCAAGCCTAGGACAGTGCATTATCGGAGACCAGTAGGGTGCTTCAGGTTATTAGTGCAGTGCCATAGAACCAGAGCTAGTGCATAGGGACCGTAGTGCCAAAAAGAAAATGTGTCCGTGGGGCCACAGGGGACAGCGGGAGGCCAGCGGGGCCCCCTCAGAGGTCAGGGCCACAGTGCCTTGCACCATCTGCACCGGCGGTAGCTCTGCCTCTGCATAGAATATTGTTGGCATATGTACAGAAATGTTTATATGCAGTGACATTTCTGAATGTACATATACCAGAAGTATCCATGAACACAAGTCTAGGTCTGTCTGTCTACCTTATCTATGTGTGTATTAAACAAGGGGAAAGGAAGAGCTGTAACTTGGAGATGGGGGAGCCCGAATATGAATGGCCACAAGAAATCCAAATGCTAAATACATCTCTGGTAGATGGTATTTAAAAATCAAAAAGGCATACATTTTCTATACTTGTTCTGCATACATAAAAATGAGAGCATGCAAACATTAAGGTATAAAAAATAATCAAACAAATACTAAAACAGATGTGAGTACACAAATAATGCTCCCAGCTGAAATATTTACTATTTATTTCTTATAAAGTTTCTAGAACAGTCAGCATGATGTTGGGGGAAATAATTGATCATAACAATTTTGGGGACATGGAATTTATCAGCCCTGCTTAAACATCATCAAACAGAGCACTGAAAACCAAGTGAAAATATTTTCGGGGAATTTTTAAAATGTAAATGTTTTTCACGGTTTTTATAGATTTTTTTTTTTTATATCACTCTGTTAATCCTCAAGCTGTCATTATTGTGTTGAATTCTATAATTAGCTGGTTCTGCAAGGACCACAAATCACCAGCACACTCAATTGGAATGTACTGTGCTGCAAACAAAAAATGTTAACTTATTATTTTCTTTTTTTTAGACATTCTAATGCTAAAGGGCAATATAATGAAAATATTATTGCAGTGATTAGAATATACACTATATGCATTTAGAGGGAGCTTGTAACTTGTGGTTTCTTTAGGCCATGTCATGGTTGGGAAAAACTATGGAGAGAAAGAGAATGAGGGAGAGGAAAAGAAAGAAACAGAAAGAACAAACAAAAGAAATGAGAAAGAAACTAGAGGCGGAACAAGAAAGAAAGAAAGAAAGAAAGAAAGATGGTGGCAAAAATGTGAATAACTAGTAATATATTCCACTGACCATATTTTAATAAAACTTTATTGCTTGACTCACTAGACCATAAGCAGGTTATTTTGGTAACAAAAAACTACATATATTCATGTCAAGAAGTGGTTCAATTTTTGCTTTTTTATAGTTTTGGTTAACAGATGTTTCCCAGATTGGTTCATCCTATATTTAAAGTGCTGTGTCTGTGGCTTTAGTTTACCGTTTGTTGAAATATTCTTCTTTTATGTGCTTTGTCATTGTCCCGCAGTCATTTCTGTCCTCAAGCACTGTATGAAATCCTACAAATCCCCCATTCATCTCGCCTCTCGTGACCTGCGAATCCTTAGAGAGTACGGCCAGCCTTGTTCACAAGACTTCCTAACACAGATTCCAAATATTGATCTATTCCTCTCTACTGACCTCAGGGGAATAATTTCAGTTTTAATAATAACCCCTGTTCTCATCAAAAACAGTAAACCACTCTGATTTCACTAGCAGTGTCACAAAGCCATAAATCATTAAGAATGTTTAATGAACACAAGTTCTGTATTTTACATGACAAGCAGTCTATTTAATAAAACAGACTCTACATAATCAATCCACCAGCAATATTTTTATACGTTAATAATAAATGTGTGTCTGTTGCATCAGTCATTAAATAGTCCATAAGTTATAGCATTGTAGATTAATCCAAGAGTCAGTAGTTTTCTTCTACTGTCATGTAAATACTTAAGAACCAAGGAATAATATATGCATCCTCTCTACCATCACTATTCCATAGGGAATGTCTTAAATTAAATGTTCCTGCTCCTTACCCAGCACATCAAACTTTAAACAAGCTTTCTGCGTTAACTATTGGTTTCCTACACAAAAGAATTTCATTTATTGAGATTTTCTATTTAACATTAAATATGACAAGCTAACCACAAAAAAATATGATTTTGAGGTTTAATGTGATGCAGTGATCAACCTGTTCCACCAAAACTGTTCTCGGAATACAGATATTTATCCTGGTAATTATGTAGGCTGGGCACACATATTGCTAGTCTTAGAGATACACAGGCTGTCAAAAAATGCTAGACACAGTTTCTTTCCTGAAAAGCATATGAACACTGACAGGTACCATGTAGTGCCTGATTTTACAATGCCCAAGGTCAATTAGGATTTAGGTTGTCTAACACTGATAATAAAAATGTTATATCTGTAAAAATGTACAATGTCTTGTGCAACAGTTTTACACATCGTGTAGCTTTAGTTACGGAGTCAAAGCTGACACATTATTCTAATACCTAGATAAGTGTCTTTAAAGAGATAATGTCAGAACTGTTTTATATTGTTTTTTTAACAAGTTTTATGATTGTTATACTTAGACGAATACGAACCTGTCCTAATTGACTTACTGTATTTTCTCTAGTATAAGCCAACTTTTTCAGCAATTTTTTTTATGCTGAAAAAGCATCCCTCGGCTTATACTCAAATAAAATCAAAAAACCTCCTCCTCCCCCCCTTATCATCCTCCCCCCCCCTTATCATCATCCTCCTCCTTTGCCCCTCCTTATCATCATCTTCTTTCCCCCAAAACCTCCTCCTAACTGCACCCTCTCCAATCCCTATCCCCCTTTCTCCTTACTTGCTACTATGCTCCGATGAGCTGATGCCGATCCTAAAGGCGCAGCACGTCTTCCGTACTGGCATATGCTATTGACGTGACGTCACATGCGCGTCACGTCATTAGCATATGCTGCGGCATCAGGATCAGCTCATCAGAGCATAGTAGCAAGTAAGGAGAGAGGGGGATAGGGTTTGGAGAGGGTGCAGTAAGGAGGAGGTTATGGGGGAAAGAAGATGGTGATAAGGGGGGGAAGGAGCAGAAGGAGGAGGATGATGATAAGGGGGGAGGAAGAGGATGATAGGGGGGAAGGAGGAGGATGATAAGGGGGGAAGGAGGAGGATGATAAGGGGGGAAGGAGGAGGATGATAAAGGGGGGAAGGAGGAGGATGATAAGGGGGGGAAGAAGTAGGATGATGATCAGGAGGGAAGGACCCTCTTTTGCACCCTCGGCTTATACTCCAGTCAATACGTTTTCACAGTTTTTTGTGGTAAAATTAGGTGCCTCGGCTTATACACGGGTCTGCTTATACTCGAGTATATACAGTACTTACATTTCTCCTTTTCAACTGATCCTCAACTCTTCAACAAGACCCTTTGTGCTCCATTAAATGGCTCCCATGGGAAATCTTGTGAGAAAGCATTTCACGTAGGGAGCCAAATAGCTATTACATTTCACCCATAGCCATCCCTTACAATGATCACTATGTATAAATTGTTCCATGCTCTATGGGACTTTTTACCCAAAGTTCTGTTACATGGCTCCCGAAAGAGCTTACTGACAATCTTAAGTGTTCTCCTAAGGCTCTACAATTGCTCACAGTAAAAAAACTTATGTGTAAAATCAACTTTAAACCAGAGGAGATAAACCCCTTACAAGAACACGTTCAAGGCAATATAAATGTCCCTGTACAAGAAAAAATAGCCCATAGAAACATTTCATTATATCTAATTAAAAGAAATTGAAGCTAAGACATCGTAAAACACAAATAAAGTCTTTCTTATGGTTAGCGCAGCCATATACAACAATACTAAAGAACAATAAATAAAATCACAATGTCAATTACAAATACCTCGTTCCCTAGTTAAACTTGGAGCTAACTAATGCTAAGTCATCACTCATTAATACGGAGCCCAGAGATTAACACATACCCACCTGTCCTACAAATACATTTGCAATCTCGTTCAACAATAATCCTGTTTTAGTATTCAATTTGTATTTCCTGGCATATAATAGCACATAATACATGTAATAAGTGTGAATTAATACATAATGTGATGTGTTGTCAATGCTTGAGTGGGAAACCTGTAGCTCATTTTTATTGATGTTCTTTAACTTTACTGGGGGAGCTATGTACGTTGATTGCCTCTGACTCCCAACTTTATATTCACAGCTGCTTACCTAACATGTAAGGATCCTTGCAAGCACTCGGAAGCTATTTTCCTTATGTGACAAACCCCTGGCTAGATATCAGTAAGTTCTTGCGAGAAATACCCTGTAATATCTAGTTTCTAATTGAGCCATGTAATCTAGACCTAAGCAATCTACTCTTCCTATTTCAAAGTCTTTGATCCATTGCATCACCCCAGGACTCATACTTCTCCACCTTCACCATACAATAGAAGCATTTTATCACAATTATGTAGCATTGAGTGTTGTAGGTATAAAATAGAAAAAAATGCCCTAATCACATTCTTGTACCCCAGACCCCACGGGCATGGCCGGATTACCCATAAGGCCAACAAGGCAGCCGTCCAGGGGCACTTCACTGTAAGGGGCACCACCTCTTAAAAAAATGGTTCCTGGCTTAAAACATTGAAATGTTGCAGTTCTTAGACTGGCTACTAGGGGTTAACCCCCAAGAACAAGACAGTTACAACAGGAAAAATAACTTACACGTACAGAAAAGCAAAAATGGGTTTGTGCATACCTTTTATACTCACTCGCAGGGGCTCCTCCACTTCACTGCCTAGGGGCTCCAAAAAGGTAGATACGGCCCTTGCCCATGGGTTATGATTGCATATGAGCAGAGCCCTCATATTTTTGCTAGTCTGATGGCTAATTCAAGTATATAGTGCTGCATAAAATGTTGACACGAAATAACTGATAATAATAAATGCTAAAGAACTGTAGATTAATTAACAACATTAGCTGTAGGCATGTAAATAAGTTAGGAAAAAATCTTTCTTTTAGTAGACACAAAGCGTGCCTGAAGGATGTCATGTTTGTGTCTTTTACAATTTCTGCTGGCTTTTTATGATCTATTGAAGAATAAGGAGGGAGTTGGGAGGAAGGAGGTGGATTTGGTTACTAATTGGTGAATTAAAATAACATTTAAGCACAAACACCTTCTCCCTCTCTCTTTAGTAGAGACAACTTTAGTAAAGACAGCCTTGCTTGTCATGCTGCGTAACAGCCCCCTGGTCCCACGCAAATGAAGTATACCTATCATGGCAGATCTTATTCACTAGCAGAATCTGTTAAATGAAGATTCCCTCTGTAAATGCTATCATATGCATGGCCACTTAGTTCAGCACAGTTTGGACCACATCAAAGTAATTTTGAAATACTAAAAAAATGATTTTATTTTGTTTAGTTTCTCAATGAAAAATGCATGTATTTCAAAAATTCTAAATACTTTTTGAAATACATGCATTTTTCACTAAGAAATTAAACAAAATAAAATCTGTTTTTTATGTGTGTGAAAGCCTGCCTACAGCCCATTTTAGGTCTGAGACAACGGGGGGTTATTAGTACAACCAATCCGACAAAAATATTTGATTTTACAACTTTACTACTTATATATTTAGATCCTGGATTTGTATCTCGTTTTTACCCGACACTTTGATTGTGTTTTATGAGTAAAGTTATTATTCTCTCAACCAGTTTGTGAGCTGCTATCACAAAAATGAAGGTATATATATATATATATATATATATATATATATATATATATATATATATATATATCATTCTTATTTTTGAGATTAGTTATAAAACCACCAATATAGTCATCCAGAAACAAGTAGTTTAGTGTGGGGCCCTCCCAACCTGGCCCCCTGTGCCCCCTTGCCCCCCTCCCCCCTTACAGGCAAAGGAGCTTTGCACAAGCAGGAGGTAAGGAAAAGGGGCAGCAGCTATGGGAAGAGGATCAGCATGAGGATCATATGGAAAAGAGTCTTGGAGAAGAGCAGCTGTAGAAAATGGTCTTGGGAAGGTGACTGTTATGGGCAGGGGTCTTAGAGAGCAGAGTTGCTATGTGATGTGGTTTTTTTTTTAATGACCACAGGATTTTTAGGCAGAGGCCCATTTCCATGGCCTGAAGATGAGGAACAAGGTTTTAAGGTTTCAAACAAGAAGACGACAGATTCTTTGATCGACATGGAAGTACCCTTTTATCCAGGACTGAAGAGTGAGAACCAGGGCTTTGGATGTCATTTCTGGAGGGTCAGTATAATCCTTCCCCCATGGTGTAGTTATTTTTTTTATAGTCTCTTTGTTTTTGTTTTCCCCCTTTTTTCTTGTGGACCCCACATATGGGGATAGAGTCCAAGGACCACTGTGGGGATCTCAAAGGGATCACCATGGTGGGGGGTTAATATTAAGTGCCTTGGGGTCCATAAGGACAACCATTGTATGAAGTTAATTTGAGGTGCAAATGATAAACAATAAAAAGATAGACTTCAAATAACACATAATGGCAGGACACAGCTATCCTCCAAAAAGAAGTTGGGTTAATCTTAAAGATAATTAAAACAACATCTAGTTGTTCTGATCTACAGAAAATAATTCCTGAGATATTTAGCATGGATTGTGTGGCTACTTTATGATAATATGCAGCTGAATATGCTAATTTGAGACTCAGAGTACTTGATAATGGTGGAGAGGTTATCTAACTACATGATAACATTGTGGGTCACCACAGAGACAGGCAAACAGACTGTAAACCTGTTTATCACACCAAAGCGCCTATTTATCAATTAGGGGTCTCTCATTTGCATAAAATACAGTATCAACAATACAGAATTTCTCAAGAAACATGGCTAATATAATGTATAGCCATGTTTAATGTCCTTTAAGTGTAGCTTCCCCTTCTGGATTGCTACTGTGTCATGGTGAAGGGACTTGTGTACTTCAATGAGGTTCTGAGCTATACCATGTAGGCATGGCCAGATAACCCATTAGGCCAACTAGGCAGCCGCCTAGGGGCCTCTTCCCTGTAAGGGACGCCACTTCTTAAAAAATGGTTCCTGACTTAAAAAAATTAAATGTTGTAGTTCATAGACTGGCTACTAGGGGGTAACCACCTAAAACAAGACAGTTACAAAAAGAAAGGGAACTTACATGCACAGAAAAGGCAAAAATGGGTCTGTGGATATCTTGCATACTCAGTCACAGGGGCTCTGTCCCTACACTGCCGAGGGGCTCCAAAAAGGTAGATACGGCCCTGCATGTAAGGTCACCCAGGATGGTCAGGTCATAGCAGAGAGGTCAAACAAATCATGGTCCACTGGAGAAGGAACTGGCAACTCACTCCAGTATTATTGCTAAGAAAACCTTATGGATAAGCACAACCAGACACAAGATGTATCTGGAATGCTGGGGTCCATAGGTTTACAAAGACTAAACAACAACAACAACAACAACAAGAGTAGCTTAGAAAATGATTTTGGGTTGACAGGGTGCCTTTAAACACATCAGGTATCTTGTTAGTATTGTGTATAGTAACTTCTGTCTTTTTAACTGCTGATGTTAACATTTGTTAGATTACAGTAATCAGCATACATCAATCATTTATTCTCGTCCCTCCTTGCAAGCTCTCCCCTTCTGATGAGCGGTGTCATCCATATTACACTGTGTGCAATCTTCATTGCCTTGTGCATCAGCTTTTATTATATATTTATATTTTGTGCTAACCATACCCAATAATCATGCACATCATCTAACATTCACTGAAATTGATGCTGGTTTTGTAAAATACAATTTAGTCTATGTTTATAGCAGGCCATCAGTTTCCATCTCAGAGCCGGCAATTCCACAAATCTCTGGCAAATACATCTGTATCATTTTAATATTTCAGGCAGGCATCCAAGAGCTTTAGCTTTTGTGGAGCGGATTTTACACTGATACGTGATTCAGCACAGCTAACAAAGGAGGGTTATCTGAGCTCTTCGTTGTTCTTTTATTCACTTATTTCTGTATGTAGCAATATAGCGGAACGGGTCAGGATTGGTAGAGGATGCAGAGGAAATATGCTGCAGCACTTCACATAATAGTAGTAAATAACAAGAATAGGTGATAGGGAAAATAAAATAAAGGAATTTAAATGGACTCTAACAAGGTTTTTGTTACTTACAGTCAACTAAAGATAATAGAAAATAGGACTATTGCATATATACTCCTTCTGAATCACTACCTTGTTGTGGTGAAGGAGCTTGTGTACCTCTGTGAAGCTGTGGGCTATACCATGTAGGGCAGGTCATAGCAGAGAGGTTCAAACAAATCAAAGTCCTCTGGAGAAGGAACTGGTAACCCATTCCAGAATCTTTGCCATAAAAACCATATGGATAAAAGCAACCAGAAACACAGGCAGATGTGTCTGGCATGCAGTGTCTATATGATCACCAAGAGTTGAACATGACTGAAGGACAAAATTGAATATATCAAGATAACCTCTTATTATTGGAAATCCCCATTTTACCTCAACAGTTTCTCGCCTAGTTACAATTCAAAAAAGTCTACCTTTGGATGAGCTTTCCGGCATTGTAATGGTTCAGTGTTATAAATAAGTCCATTGTTATGAATAAAAAGCAGATAAAAAGCTGTTATAGTATGAAAAGTCCAAGTATGGAGAGTAAGTTTTAATCCATCAGTAATGTCGACGTTATGTATTCCTCATGATCTAAGATTCATCTATTCGGTAAATTCCCATTCCAAAGTGGAAACGGACTTCATAATTAACTTTCAATAGACTTGGTTGCTCAAGTATATTTCAGGTTCATTTTATTTATCCTGTTTGCATTATTCTGTAAGTGGGATGAAATATGTTAGCAAATAAAATATGATCATGTTTATACAGGGGGTACTCCCTCTTTTGGGGTGGTCTGCTGGTTTTGGAGAACTATTATAGGCTAGCTCACAGGTGGGGCATCAGGGGCCCCTTCCCAAGCCCCCCCGGCCTGTTGTCTAGAGTGTTGCCTCTTCAAGAATACGCAGTCCATTATATCTCCCATAAACTGGCAAATAAAACCCAGTTGTACTCCTAAACACATCTCATCATTATCTATATCTCTATTAGCTATTAATTACTTCATTTTTAGTAAAATAAAAAGGTATAAAGCACTGTGAGGTGATTTTAAGGTCTCATGCGCAAATTAAAGAGTTTGCCCATAACCGTGTACTGGGGTATTCAAAGAAAATGAATAACAGTTTTGGAGACTCCAGTTTGATTAATGACCTCAGCAGATAAGGGCCCTGTGTAATTTTTGCAAGTTCTGGAAACAAAATATGGCGAGGGAGTTAATTCCTTACTTGCCAGCTACATGTTTTAAAAATATTTTTTCATAAATCTATTCGTTTATTAAAAAATATGAGTCCAGTTTGCTTGCTACATACAGTATAAGTACTTATTATTAAGCTGAAAAATATTCTAACAGTGGTAATTTTGCAACATATCATGGCTTTTGTGCGCACGGCGCAATGTAAATGTACAACATGACTACTTAGACCCAGATGCTAAAATCTGAAGAACACCTCTGTGGATATTTAAAGCAGTGTTGTAAGATTTATGTTGTAACCGAATACTCCTACATTTCCATATACATCCTTGCGGGCTAATCTGTAATAATGTTAAGGGACTCTTGTGCTGATAATTAAATACCATTTCTGCATACAGAATTGATATTTCACTTCCCCACCTGTACTTAGGGATTTCATGTTTGAAAAAGCTTTTAAAAAAAGTAATATATGCAAAAGCATTTGTTGGCTGTTCTGCTCTGTGGTTTTGTGGAACTGTATAATTAACTGAAAAAAGTTTAAACTATTCTGTACATATATCAATACTAAATACAGTTACCTGGGCTCATGCTTTGATTGTTTTATTAGAGGCATTAATTGAGCTTATTTTCTTGTTTGGATCCCAATGGAGCATTTCTCTTTATCTAATGTACAATTGTCACAATTTTAGGAAAATATGGATTTTATTAAAAAAAAGGTTACACAGTAAATATTTTTTATAGTACAGTACAATGAACTTTAAAGACTATTTCTTGCACATATTTATTTTTATATGTTCCTACTTTTAGAAGCATGGTCCCCCAGAAGGTTGCATGGGAGGTACTGGTAGCTTTCCATTTGTAAATCACTCCTCATTAATGACAAAACAGCCCCATCATGGACCATACAGATATCTGTCATTCCATGGTATGGTAGTACAACTTTCAGTTTAGATCAATTCGGTGCACACTAGTTGAAGGGGTTAACATATTCTGCTGATGAAGGGGTTAACATATTTTGCTGACATATTCACATGAGATAATGCCTAACCATAATAACACATTCCTGTCCTTGGAACGTCTTGCGACCTTACTAAAACACAAAACATTTCTGGTTGTTCTAAGAAACAGAAAACACCTGATTATCCGTCCTTGCACCGACTAACGTGAACTGTGAAAATTGCCTCTAATATCCTTCTTCTTTAGCAAGTATATAACCTATGCTATGACGTGGCAATAAATGGAATTTGTACTGAGAATGATTGTGTGTGCGTTACTTCCAGTACGGGTCCCCAGAATTCTGACTGGGGCCTGTGTGTTCCAAGCCGCCAACTACTGATTAGAAAGCCCCATCACTAGTCTATTATCTTGTAGTCTGATTCCCTTTCAGTTTTATTGTACACAGTCTGTTATTTTATTTAAAATGTATTAAGCTACTACTATGTTTATCAGTTATAGGAGTTTTAGATGTATGCTATGACTAAGAACCTATGAGCATGAAATGTGGTGGACATTTTTTTCCTTTTTTCTTCCATGCAAGTGATGCTCTGTTCTAAATATGAAACAATAAATGCTATGTTTTGTCTTACACCTTTATGTCTGGCAATTTCCGTAGTTGCTAGCACACCATATCCAGAGAAATATGAAGCAGGGATTTTTTGCCAATTATTGTTGTATGATATGGCCTATAGGTATTAAGAATAATGTCTGGCTTTGTGGTTTTTCTTGTACAGAGGCGAATTCCCTGGCATTTCAGGACTAGACTGTCTGTGATTGAAGTTATCCTATGCTCTAGGATATGTCTCTGTTGTAATAGCACAGGTGCACTGAAATTATACTAGATGGATGGAGGAAGCATATTAAGTCTGTTTGTTTTTGTCTTATACACTGTTTTGGTACTTGAGGGGCACAGTATGTTGGAAATAAATTGTAGCAAATTAATCTAGTTATTTTTGCTATTGTATTGCAGTGGCTACATCAGTTACACATTTTACTTATTTCTAAATTGATTGAATAGATGAGAAAAATATTAAAGTGGAAGAAATTAAAACAGAGAAACCATGCACACTATAGATAATCACAGTGCTATTCTGAGTATCAAATAGAGCAAGACCTTTTCCTTTGAATAAGAATAATAACGACAAAATGATTTGGACATTGAATCTTATCTGCTAGCAGCATTCAATTGCCTCAGTCAAAGGGCATTATTCACATGGAAAAGAGCCATCACAGCCTTCAGAGAAGCACATCACAGCCCCTGCATTGCTTATGGAATTTTGTCTATGGTTCCTTTAATAGTCTAAAATATCTCTGTAGTACATTGTTTAAGCTGTAATTTGGCTCAAAATATGTGTACTACTACTTTCTCCTTTGTTGTCCATAAATCTAATGCAATTCAAGCCAAAAAAAAAAAAAAAAAGAGAGATAACTTAATTTTATCAATTACAAAATCTGTTTTATTGCAATCTTGATTCATAGTCAAACTACAAAATAAGTAACAGAATTTTCTGTAGCTAAACGTGCGTCATTTTATATTAAGTAATTCTCAGGTACATGATTCTTTGGCTTGTTTTGAGGTCACATTCTACAAGACAAAAGTGCAATAATCCAGTATCTTGCTGTGATAGAGATGTAGACCACATTACGGACTTGCACTTAAGACCCGTCCCTTGTTTCACCCTTAATCACGTAATTCGTCACTGTACAGTAATGTGGATAACATCTGTCGCCTTTTCTGAAAAGTTTTTGTGCCTACTTATTACTACAATTACTGTTACAAAAGAAATACATGAATAGAGCCATATAACAGTATCACATAAATATATTTTATTGCAGTATAATTTCGGGTATATGTATCAAAATGGGTTCATTTGTATAAAGTGGTACAAAAAAAAACCATGTACTATATTTTCTGTGGATCATATGTATCAACATAAATCAGTAATAAACAGGCTACACAGAAAACATAAATTTGGGGTTGTTACCTCTACTTTTTCAACCCCAGTGTTTTAACCCAGCTTGCCATATATATATATATATATATATATATATATATATATATATATATATATATATATATATATATATATATACACTATTATTGGTGTTTGTAGAAGAAAGTAGACGAAAAAGTCATACTCTTATTATAAAAAAATAAAAATACATTCATAAGTAATTCAATAGTTTCTTTGGAAAAGCAATAGACATGGTGGTTTCTAAAATCATATTTTATTAGGCTATTTTGAAATTCATATTATAGAACCGAAAATGTGAGATTGCTTTATAATGAAATGTATACAACTTTCTATTTTGTAGGCTTTCATTAAAAAGAAGCATATGACTTTTCCACATCACAATATCTGTGTAATACTAAAATGAGATAAAATAAAATAGAGTATTTTAATGTATAACTATGGGTGTATGAGACTTCCTTTAAAGGCATCTTAATTCAGCAATATTCAATTCAAAAGCATTTGTGCATGACGGATAATAACTTGGATAGAAAGAATAAAAATATATTAATTTAACAGGTCAATTTTCTATTGCTCTTAAAAATGTCGTCACTGGGATAAAGATATTAACATTCATTTTCAGAAGGTTACTTTAACTAGTGGAGAAGTGCTTAAACATATTTTAAATAACATTTGTAACATTTGTAAAATTTAATTCCACAACATTCCTCATCAATTAAAGCTCTAGGCAACTGAACAACCATGTTATACTTTTTCACCTATTCATTTTATCATTAAAACTATTTCTCCAAAATTCTCATGTATTTCTCAAAATATAAAACATTTAGGCATATTTAGAGACTCCTGAAGAAAATATACAGTGGGAGAAATACACAGAGATACTACCATAGTGATTGCTTGTCTCCTTTGTAATGCCAACCCTAATATGTTGCCACACCACTTCATCTGGAAGTACAGCGGAAACTGAGAGCTGCAGCTACCAACTACAAATTAGATGAACTAAAGGATTACCCAAGGACTGTGGGAACTTTGTTTTTCATAAATTATTGTTTATAATGTAATGTTAGAAGCCTTTAGACCACTCAGAAGAACCATGCCTTTTAAAATATTATTATACATATGTAGTCATATTTTACACACGCTGACAGATTTATGCTTAAAAATTTAATTTTGTAATATTTTTGTAGAAACCTAGTTCTTTGTGTGACATTATAAAAGGAATATAGTAGTTCTAAATAAGTAAAATGCATACAATGAACACCCACACACCTTTTGTTATATGACAAACATGAATATAGTATAGTATTATTTATTACAATATTAGAAGTACAAGAACACATTGAGTCGTATTTTACTAAGTACACTGTGTGAAGAATGACACATTAATTTGAACGCAATAACAAAGTGGGGACATGTTTTTTAAATGCACAAGCGATGTATACTCAAAAAGACTAAAAAGAATTAGAAAATATTTCTAAGAAATAAACTTGCAACACCCATTATATGGTTAACAAGATTGTGGTTAGGAGCATTGTCACAAAACTCATGGCATGAGCTTTTTTGGATTAAAGAGTAATACACATTGTGGGTTAATTTACAGGTCTTATTCCTATGTGTAGAATTCAATAGCATCATTGTATTTCTTGAGATACTGGCCTGTTTTAGACAGGGTAATAAATACAACAATATTAACAAAATTATAGAATTTTTTGTTTCTCGTACATTCATGGTGATAAACTAATAGTAAGAAATTGTCATATCTGTAGCCCATTTGCGAAAGAGGCGAAATTTGTAGCCCAGATGCGAAAGAGGGGTAATTAAAGTTGAAGATTATACAAACTAATATAATTTAAAAGTGTCTGTGGACTAGAAATACATAGGGACAACCCATTCATCTATTACCATCACATATATACAAGCAAATTAACATTATTCATACATAACAGCTTTGAAAAGTCTCTTCTTGAATGGTTGGTCTCATCCCTTTAGATTGTAAGTTTGTGAGTTTTCTATCTTGTAGGGTGCTTTGGTAAAAATAAATCACTTTCTACAGAAGATTCCAAACTCAAAGACAGGGCTCTCTACTCTTTTACAATGTGTTAATATTGTATTTTGCTATGTACTTAACCCATGTACAGTGATACGGAATATGTTACAAATAAAATATAATAAAAACAATTGCACACTTCTTTGTTGCTTTTTTATTGATATGATAATGCATTTCTGTAATGTATATTTTGATCTGTTAGTTATAATCACAAAATGATTAGAATATCTAATTAATGTACTCTAATTATCTAGTCGGTTATTTTTGTAAATATGTAGAAGCAATCTGAAATTTGCACTTTTTCTACATGCTTATCCAAAATCAAGGGCGATTTCCTATCTACTGGGTGCATATTACCAATCCACATCAAGCAATTATTTGAAATTATTATTTGCTTCACAGCAACTTAAAATCAAAACAGCAGTACAAGGCATATTTACTGTTGCCAATATGGAGAAAAACAGTAATTTGAAAATCTTCTTGTTTGGCAATTAGAAAAACTAGAAACATATTGACAAACGAATTGGCCCTAGTTGACCAACCACACATGCAGATCTATAAGGACTATGGATCTCAAGTCTTCTATTGATCTTAAAAATACATTTATTTGTGTACATTTAACAGGTAATTTAAGTTCATTCCTTCATTCTGTTGTGTTTGAACTTTTAATCTTGTACAGTCTGACATTTTTGCTTGCTACTTGAATAAGTCCAGAATACAAAAAATAAATCAATTTCACAAAGCAAAAAAAATATGCTCTCTGCAGGGGACAATAAATTGTAATTTAATATGTAAAGGTTAGGATTTAAAGCTGAAAAAGACAAGCAATTTGGGCATTTTTAAAATATATGTTAATCAATTAAAGACTTTAATCTCCTTTATTGATTATCCTACGTAAGTAAGGGGTCTGTTACTCAACAGACAAATTTCAATGTAGATGTTATGGCAAGTTACAATAGAAGTAAATTAGGTACTTATTGAGTGTTTTTTTTTTTTGTCTGATAACTAAATACAAACAATAGAATTAACAAAATATATATATTTAAAACCCCAACTTATAAATGAATGTATTTTTATTTAAAATAAATAATTTGATGAACAGATAACGTTTCCCATTTGTTTAATTTATTAGAATGATTATTATTATTAACCTTTATTTCAGTTGTGTGTTTCTACCTAGACTCGCAAGGTACAGGCCTAGGGAATGATTTTTTTTTTTTTGGGGGGGGGGGGCAGCCTAAAAGTGTTGTTCTGTATCATGGTATAAAGTGTGTATAGTATTGTCTATATGCAGTGACATTTCCATCTGTAAGTGTATATACATAGAGACACAAAGTTATGATTTGAGATATAGCAAGGGGAAAGGAGGAGTAGTAACCAGGAAGTGTGGGATGCACAAATCTGAATAGGCACTGCTTTATTTATAAGGCACAAGAATATTAAGCAGCACAGTAGGAGATGTGTTGTCGCAAGGGATGGCCGCAAGCTACTTCCCTATTCTATTCCCTTGCTGGCCGACGCCTTTTTATCCCTTGCAGCCACCCACCCCCACCACAGGAAAAGCCTTTCATCTTACGCAGCCGCAAGAGTTGCGGCCACAAGAAATCCCAGGTCGCTATTCAAATGCTACGCGAACCCTTCCGTCAAGGCCGTAATTCACTAAAACCGAGCTGCAGCTTACTTACACTAAAAAGGTCCTGCAAGGCTCTTACTTACAACTCATAGAACCATTTAAGCACATAAAAAAGCCATCCTGTACTTTGATGAGACGTAAAAGTGATTGTAGGTGTTAGAATTCATAGCACAACATTTCCCTACACTCAAATCTGCAAATCATTTTTTTTGTTATTCATGTTCATTTTCCGTGTCCAAGTCCCACAGGCTTGGAGCACATCAGACCCGCAACGGCTGCGGGATTAGCCTCCGTCAAATCCGTAAATGGGTAAAATAGACCCACAGGTTACTTGGGCCACGGAGGTGTCGCAAAGGGCTTACTTACAAATCGTACCACCAATTAAGCAAATAGAAAAGCCATACTGTACTTTTATTAATTGTTCTTAGAATTAATAGCTCAACATCCCCCTACTCTCAAATCTGCAAATAAAGAAATGTAATTTCATGTTCAATCTTCATGTTCTATCTACCATGCAAGTCCCACAGGCTTGGAAGACAATCACCCTCCAAGCCCGCACAGGCTTGAATAACGAGCTACGGGCTTTGGGGTCATTGAAGCACGTGGGACTTTGGACGGAAATTAAACCTAAAATCAAAGATTATAATTTGGCGATGTGCAAGCTTGAGAATGTTTCGCTATTAATCCTCATGTCCCCCATTGTGTTTCCCATCATTTACAGGGCTTTACAGTGCTGGATTGAATATATATTTGCTTCTACAATGCTTTAAGTTTGCAGCCTTCAACCTCCGAACCCGTACAGGTTTTAACAACGATTTACTGGCTTCGAGGTCATTGAAGCCCGCAGGACTTGGGGCGGGAAATAAACCTGAAATGAAATATTGGATTTGGGCGATGTGCAAGCTTGAGAGGGCGTTGCTATTAATCCTCATGTCCCCCATTATGTTGCCAATCATTTACAGTGCTGTCTTGAATTTATATTAGCATTTACAGTTTTCCGACTTTGCGGGAGACCTCCTTGCAGAGCCATCTATTTGAATAGCATCGTATCTGTAACGCTACGCAGGGCCGTAAGCTGGCCGCAAGGAATTGCAGTTTTGCGGCCATTTTACTGCCCTTAATAGAGTGAGGCCCTAAGAGTTTGGCTTAATTAAGCCTCAAGATAGCTTTAGGCTTATGCAATAGTTGCTTAAATTCCTTAAATGTACTTGACTTTACTCTGTCCAAAAGATAACCACCCAATCTATGAATATTTAATTATAACAGTTAGTTGATTAAAGGTTGTATTAATTTATTTTCTAAAAATGTTCTGCAATAAACCAGGACTTTTTCTACAAAACTGCATATTTAAATACAGAGCTTGAGTAGCCTTTAAAGGCAACTTTATTTGTTATTTTTATCTATGATCTTTTATAATGCAGATTTGATTTACATTTAGTATAACATGAAACTTATAGTTAATGTATCGAAACTTAAATTATGTGGTTTAAAACAAGAATATGAAGACTGAAGGCAGAATTAGACATAGAAAACAAGATTAACTGTAGGTCACAATGGACAGTCCCCCAGATATATAGGTGAAATTATTTTATTTCCCCAACTATTTTTCTATTAGTCACTTTATCCCAAATTCTGATCAAGATACTAAAAATGTTCTTTGCAGGTTACTTTGTAAGTATTTTCCATCAACCACAGGTATGGTACCTATTTATCTTCCAGCTGCAAGCATAACTGAAATGATCAGGCAGTGCCACGAGGCAGACAGTTATTTCATGGCCTGTTAATCTCTAATGCAGTAACTACAATATCTTCACAACTTTCGGAGGGTTTTTTCTGTTTCTTTTCAAATCTATTGCCCAAGTGTCCAGGAAAAGGAACATCATTTCTAATTAGTTTAACGTCTGAAATGGTACAAACCTCTGAATGCCGAGTACCTGTTTAATTGGATGGGCAAGAGGTTTAAAAATTCTTATTTTTGTATTATTAAGGTAAGCGTAGGGACATACAGAATGCATACATGAGTATACATACATACATGCGTCACTGGATTGTAACATGGGAAAATATTCTGTAAAGAAGGTGTGAACAGGTGTGTACAAAGTTGGGGCCATATTCAATTAGAAGCCCGCAACTCAATCGCAGACAGCTGAATGTCTACAAGTGTGTTGCGGGCTCCTGTTCATCTCCAATTGCTCAAGCCCACAAGTTACGGGCCCAAAGCCAAAACTGTAAACCATGCACTGGTTCGTAGCAGTTCAGGACAAGAACATGATCAATTCAGCAAGCCCGTAACCTCCCATTTCGAATCAGCTAATACGGCAGTAAAACATGGAGGTTACATGTCAATCAATAAGCTTCGGGGGTCCAATAAGCGATCAGACTAGCAAAACCAAAAAATAAAGAATTATGAAAATGAATGCCAATACTGTTCTAGTATATATGGGTGACCTGATATGTATTAGCTCATTGATACCCTAGATCAATTTAACCACGAAATGAAACATAAAAAAAATCTAAGATCTTGCTTATTTGCGAGCCTGAGACTGTTGTGCAATTAATTCTAATGTCTCATCGATTTCCCACAGTATTGATTTTTTATTTGCATTTACAGTGCTACAAATAGGTGTTTAACCCTCTTGCGGATCTTCTCAAGCACTCATTGGATTTTCTCCTTCATTTGCCGTTTACGGGTATGAAAACATTTGCGGGCTTGGGGAAATTGAGCAATTGAATAGCGATTTGCGATTTTAGCCTTGCGAAAGTGAAAGATCAAAGGCGTTGGGAAGCTGTAAGTTACGTGTTTAACCATCGTCATTTTCTCAAGGTCGTAACTCTGAAGCCGATCCGAGCCCGCAAAAAGACGACAATTTAATAGCAAATTAGCTTCTCTCTAAATGATTATATAATACTTTCATTGCAGTAGTTAATTTTACATATTTTGCTTTTTTAGGTTCATGTCCCTTTAAATGAAGGGATACCGTGAGATTTAAATGGCAAATGAGGAATAGAACAAAGAAAGATATAAATATGGAGAAGGATCGTACCTGTCTCCCCTCAAACTTTCCTCACATTAGGACATAGACTTTATGGTCAATAGAATATCAGGCCTGGAGGATAACTATTTTAAAACTATTAATCATAATTAGTATTTGTAGGTGTTTCTAGAGGTAAATGATTCTACTTTGTTTCAATTCCTATATTTTGGGTAGAAGTTATTACTCTTCAAACTGTGCTGTTACATTGCACAACAATGGTATATTCATATTAATAATAATATTTTTCAATTTTGAAGTTCTGTATAGCACATGCACAACATCTCATAATAAAATGATTTGTCTATTTTAATACGCCTTAAAGAATTATGCATTTTTTATGAGATTCAGATTAAACAAAACTAACAGCATCTTCAGTAGCAATGATAATATTGGTGTCCTAAATTAATCAGCATTCAGTCTGAACATTTAATAATAGCCGCAATCCCTTTTCATGTTGTTTAACCTGAAACCTTGGAAAATTAATTAAACATTTTTTCTTTACCTTATTAATAATTGCGACTATTTGTAACCTAATTCCGTTCTGTACTTGAGGTCATGTATATCCTTACAAAGCATTCGAGGGAAATTGACAATAATCAATAAATAATTGCCCAACATATTGGGGAGGTACCACTAGTTGTAATTAAAAGACAACAAAAAATGTGATTATAGTACAAATATTGTAAAGGTTTATAGTTAACTCAGTCCTGTGAACGTCTGATTTATGCTCATAAATCAGAATGAATTGGCTTTACTGTGTGTGATAGTGGATACATTTTGGAAGGAACTAGTCAGGTATGACATTCCTTAATGATATCCTCATTGTTATAATAGGACATTTTCATTTTTATTCTGCTCTGCACACCAAATAAAGACAGGTTCTGTAAATCGAAACAAGTTATTATACATTTGAACAGATTGACAGCTACTTAAAGGCATATCTAAGTTTCCCTGTTTTTACCTTTTTCTAATCTAACACATGCTGCTTATATCAGAAACACACATTATATTGATTCCTTCTACACATACAGATTTATTTTATTTAAAAATAATATGTGTTTTCCACACCCCCGGAGCTGCTTACATAGGCACAGTGTACCTACCAATAAAAACACTGCATTTGATTATCGTTTTTAACCATATGCTAACCATATGCTAATCCAACAGCAGTACAATGCAGAAATCCACACATCACTGATGAGTTGCATCATTCAAGGGAGGAGACTGAGGAAACAAGACTACAAAGCCCATCATACTTTGCTGCAGAGGCTGCTGTATCTGCCTCTGATTGGCCAAATTATGGATTTTATGCTAATGTTAGCAAGGTTTTACAGGGGTTTTAACTCTCAAAATCAACTGCTAGCAAACTCAAGAGATTTAGCATACTTTAGGGTAAGTTTAATAATGTTTATTTCTGTATATTTTCATGCAAACAAATGTTTTCATACGCTGCTGATTCTCCTCTATCAGATGCATTCATAATCCAGGAAACTTGAATATGCCTTTAAAAACACACACATTTCAAGTAGCTGTCCCCAGCAGCTAGCAACACATTGCAATGTAGTACAGTTAGGCTTGTTCTAGCAGTGAAGCTGGTTAACTTGAATATTTCCTGACATTGGGCCATATTAAATTTGCCAAATTGTAGTTCCTGAAGCCTGTAAAAGTTACGACTATTAAATTGGCCTCTTTTAGCTACCCGCAAGCAATCTGCGAGGTACAGGCTAAAAAAAAACGGTGGTTGCGGAAATCAGAACTCTGACCCAGCTAAGCCTTTGATCTTTCAAGCCAATAAATGTTACAATCGCAAATCACTATTAAATAACTACATGTCCTCAAACCTACAATTCTTTTCACACCAGTAAATGGCAAATGTAGCTAAGCAAATGTAGCTAGAGGTACTAGAGAGGACCTGCAAGGGGTTAAACTCCTGTCCATAGCACTGTAAAAGCAAATATAAACACATTACTGTATTTTAAATGACAGGGAAAGCGATGAAAGGTATCAAATTTAATAGCACAACATTCTCAAGCTCGCAAATCTGCAATAACAAATTATTTGTTTCATGTTTAATTTCCGTGTTATATTGATCCCAGCAATCAATGTGTTAATACATATAATAGAACTCGCATGGACTAGAATATTATATTTATTCATTTTTTCATATTGCATTATTTCTGGAATGCGGGTCCGATCGCAACTCAGACTTCAAAAGTGTAAGTGATTGAAATGTAACCTCCATGTTTTAGTGACACAATGTTGACAGTCTCTTTTACCATTGGCTCCGTCTAAACCCATGACTAGGGGTTTGAATAATTTATCATGTTCACACTCGGAAATTCTATGTGCCGCAGCATGGTTTACGGATTTGGATTCCAGCCATTTAGTTGCTGCCTTTTCTAATTTCATCGATCTGTAACTCCTGAAGTTCAAAGTTTGTGTACTCAAAGGAGACTGAAGAAACAGGATCAAGTCACTGCAGAAATACTGCAGTTATGGGTGATTGTTTTTACATTACATTAAGGGTATGTAAATAATATAGGTTTTCCAAGATTAGCTCATTTTAAAATAAAAGTGTTTTTATGGACAGTTAAAACTTATACACCAATGTAATGCAATGTCTTTGCAGTGCTCATTTATACTAAACTAGTGTGTTACCCTCCGTTCTTTGAAAGTGAAAACTAGTAATAAATTAATTCCCGGGTTCTGGATTGTTTTAATATGGGTTCAATACAAGTAGAAATAATTTTATAAAAAAAGCAGTAAATAAAACAATCTCACATTGTGCCATAAATATAAATTTCATGTTATTACAATACGCACAGTAGGTACTGATAATACCAACTCTTACATGCTGTATATGTGAATATGAGGACAATAGGACAGATGTACTATTTCACTGTTTCAGTGCTCAAACTGAATAATGGTATTGCATTTTTATATAATTTTGGTGGACCCAGACATTATATGTAATATCCAGGGAGTTCCTAAAAGCTCAGCAAAAAAATAAAATTTCCGGAAGTTAGAAAACTAAAATAGTAATAATTTGCAAATTCAAACATATGATAAAAATATATAGTTTCAGTGACTTTATAAAGCACTAACTGTAGCTTCGATAAATATTATGCTGCTATATTTTATTCGGTACATATCAGTGTATACTGAGTATACTGAATTAAATCCCAAGCTCACAATGAGATACAATGCATAATGTACTAAAACAGAGATATCATTTTCATAAATATCACATTGTTTGCATTCACCAACAGAAGTCAAAAGGAGATGCAGAAATAGTTTACATAACATGCACCCAATTCATCAATAAAACAAATATTTTTGTTCTTTTTTTCCAGTACACTAACCAAAGTCTAAAATTACCCTTCTCCACATTTAGAAAGTAAAATGCAAAAGCAAAGTCTGAAAAAGTAACTACTTTCAGAAATCATTTTGTTCTGTAGCAAAGAAATTTACTATCACTTGGCAACAATGTTCCCGGCATAAATGATGCAAAGATACTAAAATGCAAACCAGAAAAAAATAACACTAGTTTGCACAGGGAGATTACTTAAATTCAAGCAAATTATGGATTAAACCCAGAGGAACATCTCTGCATACATTTGTATAGTTAATGTTAGGTTGATGGGTCAATGTTGTCACAAGGTGGGAGAGCCACCGACACATCTCCTATTTGACCTTTCAGCACTGTTCTGTTTTTGGATGAATGTTAATGGTTTTCTTTGGAAGAATAGTGCCTTTTTTGCATTTATCACAGATATATTAGACTGCCTGATCTGGCTATGAATTTTTTATGAGGATTTGGAAAATAAAGTTGCTGTAATTTAACAAAAAGTGTTCCCAAGCTTCTCGGTTAATGTTTATTTCAAACTAATAAACAATACCGTGAAGACCATTGGCTATGCTGGAGTTTGAAAAGTACACTTCTCAGTAAGAATTATGTAAAAATATGCTGTGCTTTGATCAAACCTTAAGATGCAGATGTTATAAACATAATGTTTAACAATCCACAATGCACTTTGTACAACGCTAACACAGCACCATTTTTGACAGTTTAAAATCTTCATAGCCTATTAAATGACACATTCATCATTGCATTCTCATCTCCCTCTAATATTATATTGCATGAATTTGAGAAACTTTCATTTTTAGTGAGGCTCTCCACAGAGTCTCTCAACAATTGC